>JAQQSK010004998.1:0-33301 GCA_028658325.1 Potorous gilbertii
GGAAGAAGATTCATGTGAGAGATGAAACTCTGGGTAACCGTTAAGGAACCCCTTCCCCTGTAGCTTTGAAAACCCAGAAGTTGGTGCTTCTCTCTCTAGTAACTATCTATGTTTGTAATGGTCAGATAGTTGGATCTGTCTGTTGATCTGTGATATATGTATTGCTTGTGGTCAGACAGTTAGAAACCCTGTCTGTTGGTCTTTATTCTCTACTTGTATTTTCTCTGTTGGTATATGTGATTAAAGAAGATTGTCGACCCCTCAAAAATTGCTTTCCTTTTAGAAAAGCAGATCTAAGAACCTGTGTAGCAGGTCCTTCTGTGTATGCTGGGGTTCTTACTGCTAAAATTATCTATCCATCTCATCCTCTGCCATCTCTTTTTCTTTAGATGTCAATCTTTCTTAACATCAGTCTTTTCCAACGAGGTCTGTCTTCTCATTATGCAGTCAAAGTATTTAAGCTTAAGTTTTGGTATCTGACCTTGCAGTGAATAATATGAATTAATGTCTTTAAGTATTGACTATTTGACCTGCTTGGTGGCCAAGGAACTTTCAAAAGTCTTTTCCAGGACCACAACTCAAGTGTGTCCACTCTGCAGCACCTAGCTTTCTTTATGGTTCAGCTCTCACAGTCATACATTATTAGTGGAAAAACCATAGCTTGGACTTTATGAACCTTTTTCAGCATGGTGATGTCTCTGTTTTTTAGTACACTGTACAGATTTGCCATAGCTTTCCTTTCAAGGAGCAAGCTTCTATTAATTTCATGACTACATTCACTGCATACAGTGATCTTGGAGCCTGAGAATATAAAATCTGACTCTGCTTTCATTTCTCCTCCTATTTGCCAGGAAGTGATGGAACCAGTTTAATAAAACTTTGTTGACTGGCTGAGTTGGAGATTGGTAAGACTTTCAAGGCAAGATCTAGACAGACTGGTCTACAGAAACAGAACACAGGCAATGAATGTGACCTTTGAGTCACTATACAATAAAAGGGAAAACAGGATTCAGGAGCCTTAATATCTCCAGAATAAATTATTGTCAGGGTCTTTAATTTGACCATTTGTCATAAATGTTGTTGAAGCAAAGGAAAGGTGACTAAAGGCTAACACCAAAATCACTGATCAAGCTTTTTGAAAGTCTTCTCAAGCTAATATCCAGAAATATCCCCTAGAGAAAAAAAGAGGTATTAGCACTATGGTAAAGAAATGATTTCATTAATCATACATTGCTCATTTTCTTTTTTGGGAAAAAAAAGTGAGACTTCAGCAACATTTGCTGTAAGGTTCTTTACCAGCCAGAAAGCTGCAAGAACTAGCTTTTATGTTGAAATTGCCAAATGCTATAATGTTGTCTTTTCTTCTCAATACCTTTTTTGAGTCTTTCTCTCTATTTCATCACCTTCCTTTTGCTCCCCCCATTCATACTGCCAAGCTTATTTTAGCATGGAAAGTGGTGAATAAACTAATTTTCATGAAGATGTTAGCAGCTGGGTTACCCCAGCCTGTGGGTATTTCTACTTTTTAAAAACATTTTTAATTGGTAATGCCTTTTGTTTCTAAATTCTTTCTAAATATGTTTCTTCCCCTTTTTCTCCCAGAGAAACTTTTCTTATGAAGGTTTTTTTTTAATTTAACATAATTCAATGAATGATTAGCTATCTCTAGTACTAACTGCCAGACTTGGCTTTGAGAAAGGAATAGTAAAGATTCCTACAATCATTTCTAGCTACATCCTATCAATAGTTATTGTAATTTGCTGTTACGTTCAATGATTAGAATTCACTCCATTTTTCCATTATGAATTTAGATGTCCCATTTACTGCATATTTTATGAATATTGCTATCATTTGTCTATAATTTGAGCATAATATAAATAATATTCCATGATTTATTTTTCTTAACAATGCAGAATTATTATTTTTTATTTATTGGAAAGGAGGAGTGCTCTTTTCTTTTGAAAAATTATTTGATATCTAGTAAACTGTGTTACAGATACTCATTTTATTTTTAGGTTTTTTACATATATTTTGATTTATTTCATTAAATAGTTCCCAATTACATGTAAAAAATTAACATTCTTTTTTTTTTTAGGAATTGAGTCCTAAATTCTCTCTGTTCTGCACTTTCCACACCCCTTCATATGCCAATCAATGTGATATTAATTATGCACATGAAGTCATGCAAACACATTTCCATATTAGCTATGTCACAAAAGAAAACACACATTAAAAATATAAGAAAAATAAAGGAAACTTGAAAAGAAATGCTTCAATTTACCCTGAGTTCTTCAGTTCTCTCTCTCTGGAGATGGAGATTTTTCACCATGGGTACTTTGGAGCTATTTTGGATCATTTTCTTGATAAGAGTAATTAAATCTTTCCAAGTTAATCATTGCCATAATATTGCTGTTGTTATGTACACTGTTTTCCCAGTTCTGCCCACTTTATTTTGCATCAGTTCACATATATCACATCACATTTTTCTGAAACTATCTTATTCATCATTTCTAATACCACAATAGCATTTCATCACAATCATATACCATAACTTATTCAACCATTTCCCCAGTTGATGGGCAGCCTGTCAGTTTCCAATACTTTGCCTTAATAAACACGCTGCTGTAAATATTTTTGGACAAATAGGTTCCTTTTCCTTTTAGTTTTATAGCCTTTTGGGCATTATTCCAAATTGCTCTCCAGAATGACCGAGCTAGCTCACAATTCCACCAACAGTGTATTAGTGTCCCAATTTTTCCACATCCCCTCTATTTTTTGTAGATTTCTTTTTCTGTCATGTTAGCCAATCTGATAGTTTATCAGAGTTGTTTTAATTTACATTTCTCTAATTAATAGTGATTTAGAGCATTTTTCACTTGACCATTGATACTTTGGATTTCTTCTTCTGAAAACTGCCAGTTTATATCCTTTGACCACTGATCAACTAGGGAATAGCTCATTTTTTTTTTATTAATTTGGCTCACTTCTTTATATATTTGAGAAATGATATTATCAGAGAAACTTGCTATAACATTTTCCTCCAGTTGCCTGTTTTCCTTCTAATTTTGGCTACATTAGTTCTGTTTGTATGAAAACTTTTAATTTTGTGTAATCAAAATTATCCATTTTACTTCTCGTGATCTTCTTTATTTCTCCTTGTTTGGTCATGAACTCTTCCTTTATCCATAGATCTGACATGCATGCTTTTTTCATGCTCCCCTAGTTTACTTATGATATCTCCCCTTATGTCTAAATCATTTATCCATCTTGACCTTATCTTGGTATATGGTGTGAGATGTTGATCTATGACTATTTTCTTCCAAACTGTTTTCTAGTTTTCTCAGAAAATTCTATCAAACAGTAAGTTCTTACCCCAAAAGTTTAGTTCTTTGGATTGATTGAAAACTAGATTTCTATGGTAATTTACAACTGTGTATTGTGTACCTAATCTATTTTTCTGATCCACCACTCTATTACTTAGCTAGTTAGATTGTTTTGATTACTTTTAATATATATATATATTTATATATTGAAATCTGTAACTGCTGGGCCACCTTCCTTCACATTTTTTTCATTAATTCCCTTGATATTCTTCACCTTTTGTTCTTTCAGATGAAATTTTGTTATTATTTTTTCCAGCTCTATAAAATTTTTTTATTATTTTGATTGATATGAGACTGAAAAAATAAATTAGATAATTTTTTTTATTATATTGGCTCAATCTTACCCATGAACAATTAATCTTTTTCCAGTTGTTCAGATCTGGCTTTATTTGTGTAACATTTTTTTAATTATGTTCATGTAATCCTTGGATTTGTCTTAGCAGGTAAACTCCCTAATACTTTATATTTCCTGTAGTTATTTGAAATGGAATGTCTTGTTTTATCTCTTCCTTCTGAGTTTTATTGATATTATATAGAAATGATGATTTATGTGGATTTATTTTATATCCTGCAACATGGCTAGAGTTGTTAATTTTTTCAATGATTGTTTTTAGTTGGTTCTGTAGGGGTCTCCAGGTATATCATCTGCAGAGTGACAGTTTTGTTTTCTTATCGCCCGGTTTTATTCCTAAAATTTCTTTTTATTTCCTTATTGCTACAACTATAGCTAATACACCATCGAATAATATTCGTGATAACGAACAGCCTTGCTTCACCCCCATCTTGTTGGGGAGGCTTCAAGCTTATCCCCGTTACAGATAATGCTTGCTCTTGGTTTTTGATAATTCTACTTACCTTTTTGAGAAAGATTTCACTGCCTTCTAATGTTTTTAACAGGGACGGGTGTTGTATTTTTTTTAAATTCTGCATCTATTGAGATAATTATGAGACTTTTGTTGTTTTTGTTGTTGATATAGTCAATTATGTATAGTTTTCCTAATGGTGGATTAACTCTGCATTCCTGATGTAAACCCCACCTGGTCACAGTTTGGGATCTTTGTGATATATTGCTGGAAGTTCCTTACTAACATTTTATTTAAAATTTTCACATCAATATTCACTAATTCTTTCTTTGGTTTTGCTCTCCCTGGCTTAGTATCAAAACAAAATTTAATTTTTTTGTTAGTACTCCTGCTTTATCTATTAAAAAAAACAATTTATGTAGCACTGGGACTAATTGTTCCTGAAATGTTCATAGAATTCACTTGTAAATCTATCTGGTCCTGGGAATTTTTTCTTAGGCAGCTCATTTAGGTTTTATTCAATGTCTTTTTCTAAGATATGGTTATTTAAGTATCCTATTTCCTCTTCTGTTAATCTGGGAAATTTATATTTTGGCTAATATTTATATATTTCACTTACATTGTCAGTTTTACTGGCATATAACTGGGCAAAATAACTCCTAAAAATTACTTTAATTTTATATTTATTAGTGGTACAGTCACTCTTTATTTTTAATACTGCCAATTTTGTTTCCTTTTCAAAATCAAATTAATCAATTGTATATCTATGTTATTGTTTTTTATGAGTTCAGATCCTACTTTACTCATTAGTTCAATGAGTTTTTACTCAGTTTCATTAATCTCTCCTTTGACTTTCAGTATTACTATTTAGTATTTAATTGAGTATTTTTTTCTCTCCTAGTTTTTTTACTTGAAGTATGCTTTTAGAGATATAAATTTTACCCTTAGTACAGTTTTGTGTACATTCCACAAATTTTGGTGTATTGTCTCACTGTTGTCATTCTCTTTAATGAAATTTTTGACTGTTTCTATGATTTGTTCTTTAATCCCCTTATTCTTTCAGATGAGATTATTTAGTTTTCGATTGCTTTTTAATCTATGAAATTTTTTTTACCGTTCCTATGATTTGATTTATGGTCAGGAAAGGGTGCATTTAATATTTCTGTCTTTCTGCATTTGGCTGTGAGGTTTTATCCCCTAATATTTAATCAGTCTTTGTGAAGGTCACATGTACAGCTGAGAAAAAGGTATATTCCTTTCAATTCTCATTTAATTTTCTCCAGTCACTTATATCTAACTTTTATAAGATTCTATTAATCTCCATAACTTCTTTCTTATTATATATTTAGATTTATCTAGCTCTCCCAGGGGAAAGTTGAGTTCCACAATTAGTATAGTTTTACTGTCTATTTCCTCCTATAACTCATTATATTTATAAATTTTGGATGCTATGCCATTTAGTGCATGCTACTTCATTGTTTACAGTTCCTTTGAGCAAGATGTAGTTTTTCTGCCTATGTCTTTTAATTAGGGTTTATTTTTGCTTTTGTAGGACAGCTAGGTGGAGCAGTAGATAGAGTATCAGCTCTGGAGTCAAGAAGACTCATTTTCCTGAGTTCAAATCTGACCTCTGACACTAGCTATGTGACCCTGGGCAAGTCACTTAACCCTGTTAGCCTCAGTTTCCTCATTTGTAAAATGAGCAAGAGAAAGTAATGGCAAACTACTTTGGTACCTTTGCCAAAACAAAACCCCAAATGGGGCTATGAGAGTTAGACATGTCTGAAACAACTGAACAACAACAACGTTTACTTTGGCTTTGTCTAAGATCACGATTACTACCCTTGACTTTATTTTTAACTTAAGCATAAGTATAATATAATAAGTGTAGGCTGAAGTATAATAGATTCTCCTCTGGCCCCTAATTTTAATTTAGTATGTGTCTCTCCCTTTCAAGTGTGTTTCTCATAAACAACATATTGTTGGGTTTTGCTATCTAATGCAGTCTGTTACCTGCTTCCATTTATGGGTGAATTTATCCCATTTGCATTCACAGTTATGATCACTCACTGTGCATTTGTCTCCATCCTATTTTCTTCTGTTTATCCTTTTCTCTCTCTTTTTATCCTATCCCTCCTCTAGTGTTTGTCTTGCTTCTGATCACCACCTTCCTTTATCCCCTCTCCCTATTATCACTCCCTTTCTGGTCAGATACTCATTTTCATTCTGTATGTGTCCATTTAAAATTGTGTTTTTCATATGCAGTAAATAATTCAGTACTATGTTCTTACTTATTCTGCCATTCTCCTTCATTTAATTAGATCATTCAATCCATTCAAATTTAAGATCATAATTCTTTTAAGTTTTTCTTCATTTATTTCTTTTCTATTGATTTTTATCCTTCCTTCCTCTTCCTCTTTGCTTCTGTGTTGAGTGTTGCTTATATTATTTTGATGCTGTTATTCCCACAAACTCTCCTTGCTTTCCTTACTGTCAATGACCTACCCTATGCCAACCAAGTTCCTTAAATTTTCTTAAATTATCTTGCTAACTTTGCTAGCTATCAAGTATATATTTTCTCCACTTTTGCCTCTTCTCTTTCAAGTCTGGCTAGGCATATAGTTTGAGATTTACCATTCTCTCCAACCTTATGGTAAATTGAATTGGTATGACAATCCTCTTTTCAAGAAATTTTCCCTTACTTTGTTCTTCTCTTTATATCTCTTCCCCTGTGGTCTGTTGTGATCTCTGTTTTCCAACTGGCTATTCCATTACTTATTCTTTATTAATTTCTTTTATGTCTCTCATGAGGATCCAAGTTTTGAGTTGCCAAATGGGAATTTCCTCTTCTACCCAATAACTATATTTTTGTATTTATAGAAATTTTTTCTTCATTCCTTTTTCTCTTCCATACTCAGTTTTTAAGCACATCAATTCATAAAGGAAACAATGATGAAAGGAAATAATGTGGTGTAATGGGAATTATGCTCTTTCTTGAGTCATAGGGCCTGTTTTATACTCTGTTCTCACTAGTATCAATTATTCCTAAGGCCAGGTTACTCTAATTCTGTTTCTGTGTTCCTCCTTACCATACATACATTGTCTCTCCTGATGTGGAATTCAGCCTTGGGAACTACAATCTAGGAGTGATGAGGTTGGCTCTCAATGTTCAAATTTTCTCTATTTAAAATCCATTATTAGGCCTTATTAGAGATATTATATGTCTCTTTTCACAATAATATACCTCCCCCTACCCTGTTCCACTGTGGGAACATATGATAGTGGAACTCTTGCTTTCTGTTTCGGGGTAGGAACCATATTTTATTCCCCTGATCACAATGATTCCCTTCCATTATTTTTACCCTAGATTCCTACAGTCCGTGTTCTTGCTGAAAGGGTAGAATTTCCTCTACACAACTCTAAATCTAGCTTAGCACCTAGTGGAGTGGCATCTCTAGTTCATAGGACTACAGGTTTAGAACTGGAAGAGACCTCAAATGCATCTAGTCCAAACCTTTAATTTCGCAAATGAGAAAAATGATACTCAAAGGGGCTAAATGACTTGTCCAGACTAAGTGGCTAATGAGTACAGTCCTGTCTCTTACTACCTTTCTTTTCCTTTACACTAGTCCTTGTTATCGTATCTTTTCCACAAAAGATATTGATTCATTTATAAGATATTGTTGTATCTAGTCCATCTTTTCCCCTTCTTCCTGATTTATTAAATGTTGCTTAAATCTTTAACCCCTTAGGTCATTTTTAACCTTTAATAGTCCTTTCTTTTCTTTCATCCCTAAATTTTATTTTTCTTCTTTTTTTTAAACACTAAGCTGAAAAAGTTAGAGAACTGATTTACTATTTAGTCTCATCTTTGATAATTATGTTTCTTGCATTTAGAATATTGGCATGTCAAATATGCTACTCACCTCTCTTCCCCTCTTCCCCCCCAATAATTTTTCAGAAGTTTCTCTTGTTGAAGGGATTTTGTGTTTCATTTATTTCATTGATAATTAGATTCAGCTCAGTAGGACATGTAATTTTTTTTTGTTTGCAGCTTGAGTTCCTTTGCTTTTTAAAATAATGACATTTTATTGATTCTTTGATTTCTTCTGAATATACGGAAATCCTAGGTTTTTCAAAAATGACATTTCATAGCTTTCTTCTAATTGCTTTTTTTTCATGTAAGATCTGTTGTTTGTTACTGAAATTGTTAAAAGTAACCACTACATGCTTTTGGAGTGTTAAGTTTAGAAATTTTCATTGGCAGCAGTCTATGGATTGGATTAATCAGTATTTGATTTTTGGTATTCAAAACCTAATGGATTGTACTTGTATTGTCAACCATGTTATTCACACATAGGCATGTACTGCGTATGTATATAATACACAGATGTGTGTTTCTATGTGATCTCCAATACATGATGAGTAGAATTACTATACTCCTCTGATAAGGTCTCCAGTATAGAATCCCTCCCTTTCTCAGATATTACGAAATAAGACTCAGTTCATTTTGCAGCTGTTTTAGACCTTATCGGAATCATAAGAAATTGCTGACCAAATTCTTCCAGTGCAATTCCATTATATATGCATATATTTATATATACATGTATGCATATATATGTATATACATATACCCAAGTACTTTCAGTGCATGTATATTGCACAGAGAAACATGGGTAAGAACATGCGTGTATGTATTGTATTTCTACATATATGCACACATACACAAATATATATGTACTGCATCACTATATGTATATATGTAATAGCATACACTGAATGGATTTGGGCAACAATTTAAAATACTGAAAGGGCCTAGAACAGATCCAAAAAAGATCAGAGTAGTCTTTTCTCACAATGCCAGATGTTCAAGGCAAATGAGAAAAGAAAAAGGAAGCTTCCTTGTTGGCAACATCCTGGTCTAGGTTGCCCATCAGGAGAAGGTTTACTATACAGCAAGCCTTAGGTTTACAAGATAAAAGCAATAGCATCCAGAGTTCCTGGAACAAGTCATAAACTCTGGGAGCCAGAATGACTGTAGGACAATTCTGGGAGACAGCAGTGACCTGGCAAATACAAAAATGCTGACAGTGGTGGGGAGATGGGTTAAAGGCAGCATATGTTGGAAGGATTAGGCCCCTGAGAAAGGGAAGAAAGGGGTTGCCCCAGAACTGGCTTCAGAACCAGTTTTCAAGGCCAGAATTTGATTATTTGATTAGTTGTTGCTGTGAATTTTCAGAAACTGAGACAAAACCTCTCTAGGGGAGGGGAGAGGGGAAAAAAACACTGGAAAATAGGCTTCTAGTGATCTGGCATCACTCTCTTCTTTACATTAAAAAAAATAAACCTGTTCCATTCTTAAATGTTTATTATAACTTGATACTCATGAGGAAATTTAGGATCCCTAGTGGAGAGTTAGAAAAAATCCATATTGAGATACTACCTAGTTTCTCTAGAGACAAAACAAGCCATGCAGCTTCTATAATAACTACTGAGAAACATACAAGATTTAATTGGTTGCTTGTGAGCTCGGAGCTCCCATTCTGAACCACAGGTTATATACGTAAAGTCTACTTTGCAAGTTTTCGATCTAAGAGTAAGCAATAAGGCCACCCTAGAATAGAAATTACCAAACTAGTCTGAAAGGAGTCAGGTGAACTGGGTTTCCAGGATGTTATTATTTCTTCTTTCCCTACCTGAGTGCAGGTAGAGAATAAGCTCTCTGCCCTGTGTGACTTCTGTAAACAATGCCATTAGTTTTTGTAAGTCATTGCCATTTCTTTCATTTATAAACCTAAAGAGGGAGAAGGAAGGAAGACATGCTAGAGAAGTCACCGGGGCAAGGGAAGTAAATTTTGTGGATTAACTAATCCTGACTCTTCATCCCTACTTCCACTCCCCTACACTTCCATCAACCTCCCTCAATTTTTGTACAGGTTGGACTCACCATTTTTTCTCTGAAATTCAGTTGATTTTCATCTCAAATTCCCAAATTTATTTCAGTTCCAGTTTTGGTTTAGGGGAAAAGTGATTGTTTTACCCTTCGAAGCAAGAATCACATGGATTAAAAAGGTCCATATTCACCCTGAATTTATACATTCCTCATAGAATTATAGAGATACAGGATCATGTAATAGATATAGGGTTCTAGACTTGGAGTCAGGAAGACCTAGTTTCTAGCACAGCTTCAGACTTCTGTAGCCTTGGCCAAGTCACTTATTCAAGGTCTGTTTTCTCATCTATAAAATAAGAATCCAGGTTGGAAGATGTCCTTGGGAATAGTCTACTTCAATTGTCTTTAAACCACTCTATACCATGGGGCAACTAGATGGCTCAGTGGATAGAATGCTAATCCTGAAGTCAGGAAGACCTGAGTTTGAATCTGGCCTCACACATTTGCTACCTGTGTGAACTGTCAGCTGACTTAAAACACTAGAGAAGACAACGGCAATCTCTAGTGTCTTTGCCAAGAACACCCCATGGACATCATGAGGTCATGGAGGCGTGGACACAACTGAACAACAACTCTACACTATCTTGTGACCTTTAAAAGGTTCAAGAGATACAATTTCTGAATAATTTAATCATTCTACTAATAATGCCAACATTTTAATAAAAAGACCTGTGGCACTCTCCAATTTCAAAGGCCCACATGATAGTAGGCTCAAGGTTCATAAGCTCTTGAAAGAGAAGTGTTCCTGAGGGTGGCAATAAATTCTTATTGGTTAACAATTAATGAGAGAATGAATATTACAATGAGGGGCTGAGAGTGACATCATATGAAAGAGAGACTCTTGTTACACCCAGCTATACTCCAGCTTAACAATATATTGAAAATACTTATCCCCATACAAACCTGAGTAGAGCACAATGGCTTCCCCACCTGGGTGGGGTCTGAACAAGATTACTAAGAAAGAATACAATCTCATTATCAGCAATGTCCTTCAAGAGACTGAACTTCTGCAATCAGGACTTTAGATAAAGGGAGGAACTCTAGATCTCCCCAAATTATTAGTTATTAATAATTATTTCTCTCAACCTCCAGTCAATGGTTTCTCCCTGAATGAACCCAGTGGCTAGTAACTCCCCTTAGAAAGCAGCGCTTTCCTACTGTGAAAGCTGGAATCCTTAGGAGGCTCTTTATCCTAAGCCCCAAATCTCTCACTGGATCTGCTGCTTCCACATCTTCCATTTCTACTGAGTACCAGTCAGCTCCATATAGTTTCCTTGCTCCCATTTTTTTTCTCACATAGCTTAGTTTAAAAAGGCACATGGAAAAAGAAATTTATAAGTTATTTTAGTCTGCAGCAGTTTGGTGCTTCTCTTTAATGATTATCTTTGCTTCAGACAATCTATGATTTATTACAAAGAAAACTAACACAGGGATTACATTGTTAATTTAAACCTGGCAAGTCACAAAGAGTGAATTACTAAAGCATATTCATGACATTCTTGCAGGATGAAATCTGATATTGTCACTGAGCCACAAGACAACATGAACCTGATTCTGAAGGCAACGTTTTATCGTTGCCTGGTATACCATAGTGATTCTTTAATTATCAACACTCAAACACTTCCTGCAGAGCAGATTGGAGGAGCCAGAAATAGTACCAACTTGAAAATTAGCGTTTTTTCTCTTAAATAATCAGGATGCTGCTATATTTATAGTTTTCATGGGACTGGTGTCTTAACGAAGGTAGACTGATTTCACACACATAAATAAGACAGTTTTTTGTTCCTCCTTATTGTGAAATGTTCTCTCTACCTTCTCTCCTACTTTTTGCTCAATCCCTGAAATTTTCCATAGAGTAAACATCCCTACTCCCCTTCCTGTGTCTCACCTCTTCTGACCTTAGCGATGACTGCACACTTAACAGCCCTTAAAACCAGCAACCATAAGGAAGCTTTCTATATAGTTTTCCACCACTTGGAGATACTGGCAAATACTGGAGCTGATTAATTGGGGTAATTTAGAACTTCACTAGAACTTTGAATTTTATTTTTCTTTTTGATATTGCTAAGTAATTAAAAAAATTAAAAAGAGGAAAAATTAAAGGAGTAAGATACACAGGAGGCTAGGTTGACCTTGGGTAAAATTGAAACCAGTGAAATTAGTCTCCTGCCTTTTTTTTTCTTTTTGAGTCCTCTCCACTACTGATGTCCTTTTCTTTGTTTCTCAGTCGAGTCATTTCTGTGTTGAATCTTTCTGAAGCAAGAGTTACACGGATGAAAGGGGTTGTATTCATCCTGAATTTGTGGTCTTTGTATAATTAAAGGGAAAAATGGTAGTGAGCAGATAGAATGTGCTGAACTTGGAGTCAGGAAGGACTGAATTCAAATAGTACCTCAGATGCTTACTAGTTGTCTGACATTGGACATTTCAATGAACATTTCAGGGCGTCTGCTTCCTTATATGTAAAACAAAG
Organism: Potorous gilbertii; assembly: GCA_028658325.1. Classification (NCBI taxonomy): domain Eukaryota; kingdom Metazoa; phylum Chordata; class Mammalia; order Diprotodontia; family Potoroidae; genus Potorous; species Potorous gilbertii. Next base: position 12,613 of record JAQQSK010004998.1, read on the forward strand.
GGGTTAGAGTTGATCTGTGAGATCCCTTTCAGTTCTTAATCTATTTGGTGCCTCAAAATTATGCGCCCCTCCCCCTTGAAATTTACAATCTTTGGTGAGACATTGACTTCAGCTCGGTTTTTAGGAAAGGACCAGTTGACACAAACAGTTCATGATAAGGTTTGAATAACAATATTCTTGTCATCTACTGTCCATACAACTCCCCCAGGTATTTTCATCTTAAAGGTCTATATAAACTCTAAGGTCCCTTCTGAATCCTTTCTGGCTTGGAGATGAAAGATATTGACACTGAAACCTGACTTCAAGTGTCAGTGTAGCTGATGACCTCTAAAGGAGGGAAGCCAGAGAATCTGTGCTGCTTCTTGAAAGGAAAACATCATTTAAAGTTCCAGGTTAAGGCATTATACCATATAACATAACTGCTCTTCAGAGACAGAACTGATTAACACTCAGTACAGTGTTAGTCTAACCTTGTACAATACTAGATATATGTGCTTAATTAATTTTTAAACTTTATTTGCAATAAGTCAGAGGATTAATTATGTTATAGTGATAACTCCAGGTGTCTGGTGGGGCACTTGGTTTCAGTAAGTTATACTACTATGTGAGATGGGCATACAATTAACATGGGAGAATCAGATGGAGCTGAAAGATTGTATGCTTTCTCCAGACAAATTTTAAGTGCAAATCCAGTGAAAATTTTAAGTCGTTCATGCTTCTTCATCCTCTTCCTCCTGAGGGATTCTTGTTCATTTTGTGCCAATAGTCCTCCACAGGGGAGTTTATATCTAATATGGAGGCAGTGTTGTACAATGGAAAGTGCATTGTCTCTGAAGTCAATGAAAATGTATTCCAATCTCTCCTTTGACACTTACTGCCTGTGCAACTTTGGGCAAATCACTTAAACTCCCAGGGTCCCACTTTCTTTGTAAAATGAAGGAGTTGAATTGGGTGGCTCTGAGATCCTTCTCCATGCTAGATCTATGATCAGAAGAACTAGGTGATGTCATGGTGTATGGCAACCCAGGAAGGCTGTGTTTTTTTCTTTTGAAATCCTTGGTTTGTTTTGTAACCAATCTACTATCTTTCTGGTTATTCATTTCTTTTGTGATGTCTTTTATGTCATGTCTTATGTACATCATGATTGATGAGACAATCTAGTTTATTTATGTACACTATTGACCTCTCCATTCCCTTTCTGGTGACCTTGTAGTACTGATATTTTGGACATTGCTATGTTCCATTGACTTGTAGGCATATATCTTTACCCTTGAATTTGTTCAGTCATTCATTATGCCCAATTCTTCATGAATCCATCAACCACAGCACACCAGTCACTTCTATCCTCCACTATCTCTCAAAGTCTCAAGTTCATATTTGTCATTTCTATGACATTATCTCCCCAATTCATCCTCTGCTGTTCCCTTCTCCTTTTGACTTCAATCTTTCCCAACATCAGGATTTTTTCCAATGAGTTCCATCTTGCCATTATGTGGCCAAAATATTTACAAGTTTCATCTTCAGTATTTGACCTTCCAGTGAGTAGCATGAGTTAATTTCTTTAAGCATTAACTGATTCTCTTCAAAGAATTCTCAAAAATTTTCTCCAGCACCACAATTTGAAGGCATCAATTCTGCAGCACTCAGTTTTCCTTATAGTCCAACTCTTACAACTATACATTGCTCCTGGAAAAACCATAGCTTTGAATATACAGACCTTTATATGCAAGGTGATATCTCTGCTTTTTAGTATACTATTCAGATTCTCCATAACTTTCCTTTCAAAGAACAAACATCTTTAAATTTCATGGCTAGGATTGCCATCTGCAATGATCTTTGAGCCCAAGAATATAACATCTGACACTGCTTCCATTTCTTCTCCTACTTGCCAAGAAGTCATGGGACCAGTTGCTAAGATCTCAGTTTTTTATGTTGTTTCAAATCATATACTTTCCTCTTTCATGCTCATTGATAGACTTCTTAACTCATCACTTTCTTCCATCAGAGTGAAATCATCTGCATGTTTAAGATTGTTGATATTTCTCCTGGCAACTATAATTCCAATTTTTTATTTATCTAGACTGGTATTTCACATGATGTACCCTACACATAAGTTAAAGAAATAAGATGACAATATATAGCCTTATTGTACTTTTTTCCAATCTTTAACCAATCACTTGTTCCATGTTCAGTTCTAACTGTTGCTTCTTGGTGCCCAGTTTCCTCAGTAAACAAATAAGATGTTCACCACAATGAGGAACAGCTGGAGAACCTCACTATCCACAGGAATTCCCTTTTCCATGGACTCTCACAACATATCCTCCATAATGTGTCTAAACACCTTTAGTGAGTGTATGTCTTCATTTTTATGCCTTGTGATATCAATAAATCTAAGAATGTAAAACAAAGTTCTGTATATTGTAGCATCTGCCAAGAATTTTTTAAAAAATTTTTTAACATATACATGGCAGATTTCTTATTGGAGAAAAGCCTACAAAACTACATTTCTTTCTACTGAATTGAATGCTTTTTTAGTAGTTACCAAGCAATAAGCAAAGTAGAAGCTTATGTTCTCTGGACCTTCCATGCAATCATGTGACCATAAAAACATATTTTGGTGAACAGTATCATTGGAAAAAGTATGCCTTTCCTCTTCTTAAATTTTTATTATTAGAGATTGATATTAGGTAAGACATTCAAGGATATATTCTAGGATGCGAATTTACCTTACAAAGAGAGCACTTCCTTTCTTGCCTGGTCTTCAAGTGAGATTGGTTATGGATCCATCCGAACCAATTTGGGGCATTTCTGTTTTTCAAAACAACATGTAGTTAGTGATATGTGAGCCAAACGTAGTCTTAAATCAGGAAAGACCTCCCTGTAGGTGCTTGAGCCTTAGAGTTTAGCTACTTCATAGCTGGGCTCAGGCCTTCCCTTGCCTTCATCTTATCTCTCTTCATTAATTCATTATCTAGTAAAAAATAAAATTGTTTTAAATACCCAAGACATCAAGGCCACAAATACCAGTCTAATCTTGGGAACATTAGAATTTCTTCCACCTCCTTCTGTATCCAGGCTCACTGTTTTTAAAGTAGCTTTGTCTCTAGATTTGGATTGAGCTATCACTAAGGATGGTGCTGAAGGCCAAAGCTACTCTATACATTTTGCAGTCCAAATGGTAACATTTAGGATGTTCACTGCCAGCTCATTAGATTGCAGATCGTATTCTACTTGGTAGGTTATGGCTTGAATTATCTTTGATCTTTAAAACTCTGAATTTTAAATAGAATTATGCCTCTGTAGTTTGTAGTAGGTGAGTAATAATATTAATAGTTCTGTAGAATTGAGTACTTGGAAGGCATGGGAAATAGAGGGAAAAGATAATGTAGGCTTATCAGCATGGAGAAAGATGATTGTATTTCATGCCTTTTTGCCCACATATTGAATCACAAATTATGGCTATGTCTTTGTTACTGATTTAATTGAGATTGACTTTGATGCCTAGAAAATTTCTAGGGTGTCTATTTAAAGGTTTGGTTAGTGAACATCTAAAAAGGTGATGACAAAGAACCTCATAAAGGATTTTGTTGTTTAGTCATTTTCAGTTGCATCTGACTCTTTGTGACCCCATTTGGAGAGTCTTCATGACCAATATCTCCGGTAAAAGTATAATATCCAAGATGGTATAAGGTATTGATGCAAATATAATGAAAAAGAGTCATTCTCCAATAGACTTTAAGTTTAATACTAGTCAGTTATGTGATATAGTGGCCAAGAGTGTTCATGAAGCAGCTAATGTATGAAGAGAGTCATAGTATTAGAAGTAGGGATGTGATGATCCCATTGCAAGGATGGCATTGATATAGTAAGTCAAAGAAACTAGGGACATATCAACTTCATCAATCATTGGAAACTGCCTTCTTAAAAGTTGCTAATAATCTTTTGATCATGAAATTTATTACCAAAGAAACTGCCATACTCTACTGATTGGCATAAATATGAACTGCTTATTGGCTAAGCTGGTTTCTAGACTCTTTTGTCCGCATAATTATGATAAGTGATTTACATTCCTTAAATTTCCATAGGAAATTGTAATAGCCTGTATCAATATTTTTTCTTTATTCATTTCTCACTTTTCAATGAGTAAAGTATCTAAATAAGTCAGTTTGGAGACATTGCACATCCATATCATTTTTTTTATCATAATCTTTCTTCTTTGTGGTATTGATTTTGATCTTTGCTCCAATAAACAAATAATATGAATAAACTTGATTTGGAAATATTCCCCAGATATTTAACTAGTCATTTCCTGCCAGATAAAATATAATCTGTTTCATTTTATTCTGATCTTGTTAAGTATTCACTGTCCAGCACTTTATTTACTGTTTTTTAAGATTCATATTCATGTTATTCATAAGTGAAACTAGTATGACATCTATAACCTTTTCTTTTCAACTTGATCGTGACACATATTTTCCATTGTATTTTTTGATGCCGTACCTGTGCTCACCTTTTGGACTGAAGTCATGGAAAAGGGGTCGGGGACCTGTGACCTTAAGGCCACATGTGGCCTTCTAGGTCCTCAAGTGTGCCTTTTTGACTGAGTCCAACTTTTACAGAACACATCTTTTTGTTAAGGGGATTTGTTCTGTGAAGTTTAGATTCAGTCAAAGGGTCACACTTGAGAACCTAGAATGTCACATGTGAGTTCAAGACCACAGGTTCCCCATTCCTGTCATGGAGTATTAAAGTATTTGTTGATTGAATTTAAAAGATTTTTTTTCGTCAAGTTGGTCATAAAATGTCTCTCTTCATTTTCTAAAGAAGATTTTGGCATACACTCTAAGATTATCTTTATGTTGGTCTTTCTGCTTATTCTCATCATGAGAAACAAAGTGAGCTGATCACATGTTCTATGAAATGTTAATGCTTGTTGCCTTTGGCTTCATAATGAAAGTAACTCTGCCAACTGCTGGATTTGTCTCTATGAGGGGAATCTGTGAATTATCTTCACATTTAGCTGTAACTTCTAGCCACTGGTTTTCGTTAAGTCAAAAATATCTACTTTTTTATGGTTAGTTTCTTCCAATAGTATGATGCTCTCTGGTCACCAGACTGCTCACATTTAGAGTAATATCTAAGTTCATTGTTTTTGACGGTGAAAAATAGTGACTCTTGGCATCCTTTACTCCATTTTATGACACCAAAAGAATTTAAGGGGAGGTAATTATTTTTCATTGCCATAGCCATGGCGATGACTATTTCTTGTCATGTCCAAGAACTAACCAATCTATTGGTAATTAACCTTTCTGTACCAAGATAGACTGATCTTTGGAATACAGGTATGACCTATAGCTAGGAACATGCTCACAGTCTTTTCAACAGGACAAAAAGTACCAGAGCATACTCCTTTGCAATATTGCCTTCAAGAACCAATGATTACTTCCACAAAGAAACATTGCAGTCGGAATTTTGTAGATACTTTTGAAATTATCATAGAAAGTCATAATCTCTTGCATTACCTTCCAAACTATATTCACATTTAGTAATCTAGTTTTCATAGAACTTGATTCAAGGTATATATTAATGAGGAACAAAAACAAATTCCATGGATCTTTCAGTCTCATTCTGGTATGGTCATATAATTTACTAAGTATTAGTGAAACATATTCTTTTTTTAATGTCATAAGGATTCCTTCCCCATTTTCATGAGGACTCTACTGAATTTACAACGATGCCTGTATCAACAGTGGGCAAGAAAGCTAATGCATGAAAAATGCTTTCTTCTCCATCCAGATTTATCTTCTTATTTTCTCCTATACATATGCATATGTATATTTTCTCCTACACAGATATATTTCTCCTTGACAATTCTGCTTTCTTCCCTATGTACATACTTGTCTTCCTTAGTACCTTTTTCATTATTCTTGCCAACCTACATCTCTTTTGCTTAAGAGTATTCAGAACCTATCTACTACAGGAAAACTTCCCAGATCACGTGATTTTTATCATTTCCTTTCTCTGTTTGCCACCCTGATTCAGTTACAATAAACTTCTATACAACTAGAATATAAATAATTCAGGCTCCCAAAGTAGAATCATATTTGTATTCTTGTTCAAGAGATAGATAGATACAAACATATCTTGCAGAGATATTAAAATTGAGAAAGAAGAGAATATAGAGATTGTCTTTGAGAAATGGCAAGGTTTTCAAAGACACCAAATTAGCATCCCCAAAGGCATCTCTTTAACACTATTCTCATTCTTTTCTATGAGAGTACAAAGAGCAGAGATAAATTTCTCCAGGGTTTATGAATAAACATAAATTAATACGAACCAAGTAAGGTAAACCCAGAAAGTGGAGTGTTCCAGTTATTTGAATAGTCAAGATATAGGACATCTATATACTTTTCATCTACTCTGTTTTTCCACCATATAAGAATGCAAACACATACTCCATTTTCAGAGTCCTGTTTACTTGGATTATGGGTATATAGGTATTTGACTCTGAATTATGGAACATTATGATCTCTGCAAACTCAAAATCCCAAATAAACCAAAGGGTATTAGAAGCATGAATGGTAGTTTTAGGTAGGCCATGGCATGTTATTAAAGACTATGAATATCTGAGAATGCTCATAAAAGATATTATTGAGGACATATATGAGCATCAAAGGAAGTATGTGTCAGAAGCAGAATTTGGACTCAGTTCTTTCTGACTCTAACGCTAGATTTTGATTCAGTGTCTCCTGTCCCCATTTCCAACTAATATTCTATAAACTATAGTAATAGTCAATGTTTATAACGATCATCCATGAAGATTCTGAAGCTCTTTGTGAATTGGTGAATCAACCAATAGGTATTTATTAAGTATCTTTTATATTCCAGGTGTTGTGTTAGGGATAGAAATACGTAGCCAGTTCTGGACCTCATAGAGCTTACTTTCTAATGGCCAAATACAGCCTGTTCAAAGACAAATAAATAAAAGATTTAGTCTCTCTCTCTCTCTCTCTCTCTCTCTCTCTCTCTCTTTCTCTCTCAAAGGCAAAAACAAAAGTTCAAAACAACTCCAAGTAAAATGAAGGCTGTCATTATCATGCTAACGGACATTTTGAATAACTGAAAAGGAGTATTGTAAGGAAGAATGTGCCCATCAGGCAGGAGATAGAAAAGTGTGGTTGGGTTGATACTCAGCTGACAAAGTCTAAATTGAATTTTGTGGGAAAATTTTAAAACAGAGAATATTAGAAGAACCAAGGATGTCTAGCACAATCAGGAGATAGCCCATATCAAAGAACAGAGAAAATAAATGGTGAATGGATAGATTCTTGGAATGGAGAGAATTGACAGACATAATTGCTAAGTTGGTCATGGAAATAACTAAGCTGGAAGACATTCGGATCAGAAGTTTAACAAGGACTCAAACAGGAAAGATACTTTATTTTGCCAGAGAATCAAAAGAATAGACAAACCAGGACTGCTGAATGAGTATGGTAGAATAGGGTAAAAACCTAGTGACGGCATAGACAAGATCAAAGTAAAGTGGCAAGATCCAAATAAAGTGGTACCTGGGAAGTAGTGCTCCTTGGTACTTAAAACTAACACAAGGGCCAGCTAGTTGGTGCAGTGGATTGAGTACCACTGCAGGAGTGAGAAGGGCCTGAGTTCAAATCTCACATCAGATATTTGACACTCACTAGCTGTGTGACCTTGGGCAAGTCACTTTACCCCAATTGCCTCATCCTAGGTCATCTCCAATTATCCTGATAAATATGTGGTCACTGGATTCAGATGGCTCTGGAAGAGAAGTGAGATTGGTGACCTGCACAGCCCTCCCTCACTCAAAACAAAGTCAACTGCAAGTCATGTCATCACTTCCCTGATGGCATGGTCTTCTTCAGCAATGAAAGATGAATACACACAAAACTAACACAAAGCTAATTAAATAATATGAGTTGTACTACTGCCATATTTCAACTGTCTAGTTTGTACATTAGAATTGCCTCATATAATATAGCTCTGTTCCTGTACTATCTCTGTGTAGTAGACAGTAGTTAAAAGGCAGAAGAAAATGAATACTGTATGAAAACCAAAGATAGTGAAAGGCCAAGACCTAGAAGCAATCCTGATGAAAATATTCTATTAAAAAAGAAAACACTAAGAAAATGAATAGTCTTCAAGCCAAGACGGTGAAAGCCAAGATATTCCAACACTCCCCCCCAAACAACTTTAAAATAATACCTCCAATTGGATTCTGGAGTGACTGAGACAATAAAATGTTGAGGTCCAATATTTTTCCATCCCAGAACAAAATATGACTATGACACTGGTGTAGGGGCTGTTCTAGAGCCCATGGGGCAATAACACCAGCTATGGACTTTGGAGGCAGCAACAGCAGCAGAAGAAATTTTGAGATCTCTTAAGCCAGAGACAGTAAGGGGATATGGCAACTGGTCAGATAGAGATTACAGGGTGCTGTTTGGCAACTCTATTGTCTATACCCATGACCTGATCACAGGCAACATTTCCATGGCAGAGAGGATCATTTGCAGTCACAAAGGAGCAGACCCCTGAGGAACAACATCACTTGCTGTTCCAAGGGAGCAGGGTCCCTTAGGACTGTATCCTTTGTAGATATAGTCCTACAAAGGATAGGACTTTGTAGTGCTAACTACAAAGGAGGAATTGGGGCTTTGAGAAACAATGTCACTTTTGGCTAAAAGGAAGCAGAGTATCTTCTTCAGCAAGAACCAGAGTACAGACCAGGAAAGCAATATCCATAACTCTTCTCAGATTACACCATTTTGTAAGCAGTGAAAACTTCCAAACCTAGTTCTGAAAACAGCAGTGTGAAAAAACTTGAAGTTCATGATGGTTCCTTTCTCATTCAATCCTGGGACCAGAGCCCAAATTTAACATGAAGTTCAAAACCAAAAAATAGTCTTGAAAAATAAGCAAACAACAAAAAATGAACCCAACCATAAAAAGCTACTATGATGATAGTGAATATCAAGAAATAAACTGAAAAGATAATGATGTCAAAACAGCTAGGAACAAAGACTGAAACAAAGAAAAAGTGAATTGGACAGAAGCCCAACAAGAATTCCCAAAGGGGATAATTTTTAAAAAAAAACCTCAAAAATGAGTGGCAAAGGAAAAGTTGAGAAAAGAAATGAGAGCATGTAAGAAAAATTATGAAAAGACAATTGTTTGTTGTCCTTCATTCTTGAAGAGCCCCAAAATGACATCATTATTTTTGGGTCAAGGTACAGTATGTTTGATGAGCCAAAATGATCTGGGAAGACTGTACCATTGGTTGGATACAAATAATCCACAGAAACATTGGAAATGGAGATGAATCTAAATTTATGCATCTCACAGGTATTTTTTTTGAGCTACTGAATTTCTGCATTTCTCTTTGCCTCATAGAGCACATAGCTCCTTCTTTAATGTAGGCACACCATGCTTCACAGTACTTTTCCAATGTCTCCTGTGTCTCACAATTGATTCCAAAGTATTTCAGAGAGACCTTAATAATGTCCTCTCAGAGAAGACTATAAAAGACATTTAACAGCTTGATAAAAGAGCCATAAAAGTATTGAAAAAAAACACCTTTAAAAAAACCCCAGAATTGGCTAAATGGAAAAAGAATACAAAACTTCACTGATAAAAATAACTCCTTAACAATCATAATTGGCCAAATGAAAAAAAGAGGTACAAAAACTTATTGAAGAAAATAATTCCTTAAAAATTAGAATATGACAAGCAAAAGCTAATCACTCCATGAGACAGCAATAAACAATTATGCTTTGTCAAAAGGATGAAAAAAAAATAGAAACTAACGTGAAATACTTCATCATTAAAAATAACCTGAAAAATAGATGGAGAAATAATTTAAGAATTATTGAGCTACTTGGAGGCCATGATTAAAGTACCTAGACATAATATTTCAAGAAATTATAAAGGAAAACTGCCCTGATATCTAAGAAACAGAAGATAAAATAGAAATTGAAAGAATTTATTGGTCACTTTTTGAAAGAATTCCCAAAATGAAAACTCCCAGTACCATCATACCCAAATTTGACTCAAATATCAAAGAGAACATACTTCAATTAGCTAGAAAGAAATTTTCAGATCTGAAAGTCTTGTGTGACTGCACAAGATTTAGCAACTACCATGTTAAAGGAACAAAGGGCTTAGAATACAATGATCTGGAAAGCAAAGGTGCTAAAATTTCAATCAGGAATTACCCAGAAAGACTGACTGTAATCCTTCAGGAGAAAAATGGATATTTAATGAAATAGAGAGCTTTCAAGCATTCCTAGTGAAAATACCATAGATGAATGAAAAAAAAATCTGATATTACTCAAGAGAAGCATAAAAGAAAATTCCAGTATGACTCAAGAGAAGCATGGAAAGGTAAATGTAAAAGAGAACTCATAAGGCACTCAGGTTAAAATATTTAGATTCCTATATAGGATGATACATATAACTCCTAAGAACTTTATCATTATTAGGGCAGTTAGAGGGACTATATATAGAGGGCAAGGGACAAGTCAATTATGTTAGGATGATCTAAAAAAAAGTATGGATGGAAAGGGTGGTGCACTGAGAAAAGGGGGAAGGGAGAGGAAGAATGGGGGAAATATTTCACATAAAAAAAGAAGAGATTTTTACAGTGGAAGGGAAAATATTGGGAAGGGACAGGGAACACTTGAACCTTACTCTCATGTGAATTGATTCAAAGGGAAGCAAGAAAAATAAAGTAAGAAATTATACTTCAGATTGCACTCAGAGTTCATCATTTCTCACTGTGGAGGTGGATATGATCGTTTCATCACGAATTCTTTGGAATCTCTTGGACCTTTACATTGATCAGAGTAACTAAGTCTTTCAGAGTTGATCACTATTACAACATTGTTGTTACAATGCACAATGATCTTCTGATTCTTCTCACTTCAACTTGCATCAGTTCTTAAAGTTCTTGCCAAGCTTTTATGAAACCATCACCATGTCATTTCTTATAGCCAATAATACTCCGTCGCAATCATATGCCACAACTAATCCAGTTATGCTCTAATTAATAAGCATTCCCTTGACTTCTAAATGTTTAATACCCCCAAAAAAGAGTTGATAACAAATATTTTTGGATAAATAAGTCCTTTTACTTTGATCTCTTTGGGATACAGACCTAGTTATGAGATTGCTGGTTTAAAGAATATGCTCAGTTTTATAGTCCTTTAGGCGTGTTTCCAAAATGTTTTCTAGAATGGTTGGACTGATTCATAACTTCACCAACAGTTTATTGGTGTACCTATTTTTCCTTCATTCCTACAGCATTTGTCATTTCTGATGTGAGGTGGTATGTCAGACTTGTTGCTTTAATTTGCATTTCTCTAATCAATAGTAATTTAGAACATTTTTACATAACTCTAGATAGCTTTGTTTTCTTCTTCTGAAAAACTTCCTTTTACATCCTTTGATGATTTATCCAATGGGGAATGCCTTTTATTTTTATAAATTTGACTCCATTCTATACTTATTATATATTTGAGAAATGAGGTATTTATCAGAGAAATGTACTGTAAAATGCTTTTAGCAAAATGTAGTTTCTCTTATTGTCTCTTTTAATTAGGTCTCTTTTTTCTTTTATCTTTGCATGAAATTGTGATTGCTAGCCCTACTTTTTTTTTTCAACTTTAGTTGAAGAATAATAGATTTGGTTCCAACTAAAACAGAATCAAAAAAGGATTATACCAGGAAAAGAGGAAAGGACCTGGCAGAATAAGGTAAATTACATCACATGAAGAGGTATAAAGGACCTATTGCAGTGGAACAACAGGAGAAGAGTAAGCATTGTTTGAACCTCATTCTCATCATATTTGACTCAAAGAGGGAATAACATACATACTCAATTGAGTATGGAAATTTATCTTCTCCTATAAGGAAGTAGGAGGAGAAAGGTGAAGGAAAAGAGAAGGGGGGCTGATTGAAGGGAGGGCAGATTGAATGAGGGGTTGGTCAAAAACAAAGCACTTGTGAGGAAGGATAGAGTAAAAGGAGAGAGAAAAGTATAAACAGGGAGGAAAATAGGATGGAGGGAAATACACAGTAATCATAACTATGAATGTGAATGGGATGAACTCTCCCATAAAACAGAAGCGGATAGCAGAGTCAATTGAAAAGCAGAATCATACAATGTGTCGTTTATAAGAAACACATTTGAAATAGAGAGACACACACAGAGGAAAGGTAAAAGGCTGGAGCAGAATGCACTATGCTTTAACTGAAATAACAAAAATAGGGATAGCAAAACTGATCTCAGACAAAACAAAAACAAATACAGATCTAATTAAAAGAGATAAGGAAGGAAACTACATCTTGCTAAAATGTACCATAGACAATAAAATCATATTAATACTAAACATATATGCATGAAGTAGTATAGGATTCAAATTCTTAGAGGAGAAGTTAGGTGAGTTACTGGAGGAAATAGACATTAAAACTATACTAGTGTTTGGACCTCAATCTCCCCCTCTCAGAACCATATAAATTTAACCACAAAATAAATAAGAAAGAGGTTAAGGAGGTGAACATAACTTTAGAAAAGTTAGATATGGTAGACTTCTGGAGAAAAATTGAATGGGAATAGAAGGGAATATACCTTTCTTCTTGATGGCACATGGCACTACACAAAAACTGACCATGTATTAGGGCATTAAAAGTTGTGTTGTTGTGTTTGTCTTTCATTCGCAAAGAGGATCATGACATCAAGATGATGACATGACTTCCAGTTGACTTTGATTTGAGTGAGAGAGGACTGTGCAAGGTCACCAACCTCACAAAGAGATTACAGCAATTTATCATGAAGATAATACACTATAATCAGGTGGAATTTATACCAGGAATGCAGGACTGATTCAATGGTAAGAAAACTATGAGAATAATTGACCATATCAATAAAAAAAAATAACAGAAATCATGTGTTCATCTCAAATCATGCAGAAAAATCTTTTGACAAAATATGTCACCCATTCCTATTAAGAACACTAGAAAACATAGGAATAAATGAAACTTCATTTGAAATGATATGTAGTGTCAATCTAAAACCATCAGTAAGTTGTATATGTAATAGGGATAAGCTAGAAGCTTTCCCAGTATTATCAGGGGTGAAACAGTGATGTCCATTATCACCACTCTTATTCAATATCATAGAAAGAAACGTTAGTTTTAGCAATAAGAGAAGGAAAAGAAATTGAAGAAATTAAAATAAGCAAAAGGGAAACAAAACTACAGCTCTTTGCAGGTGATAGGATGGTATACTTAGGAAATCCTAGACAATCAACTTAAAAAATACCTTGAAACAGTTAACAATGTTAGAAAAGTTGCAGGATATGAAAGTAACCCATTTAAATAATCATCATTTCTATGTATTACTAAAAAAGCCCAGCAGCAAGAGGTAGAGAGAAAAATTCCATTTAAAGTAACTGTAGACAACATAAAAAACTTGGAAATCTACCTGCCAAGAAAACCCAGGAGCTATATGAGCACAATTACAAAACACTTTATATAAATTAGATCTAAAAAATTGGAAAGATATCAATTTTTCATGGATAGGCTGAGCTAATATAATAAAAATCACAGTTCAACCTAAATTAATTTACTCAGTGCCATACTAATCAAACTATCAAAAATTAATTTATAGAGGTAGAAAAAATAATAACAAATTTGATCTGGAAAAACAAAAGGTCAAGAATATCAAGGGAATTAATGAAAAAAATGCAAAGGTGTCCTAGCCATACTAGATCTAAAACTATATTATAAAGTGGCAATCATAAAAACTATTTGATAGCGGCTAAGTAATAGAGAGATAGGTAAGTGGAGTAGGTTAGACACATAAGATATCATAGTAAATGACTAGTAATCAATTGTTTAATAAACCCAAAGACTTCAGCTTCAAAAAGAACTCACTATTTGACAAAAATTGCCAACAAAACTGGAGAAATGATATGGCAGAAACTAGGCCTATGCCAATATCTCACACTATATACAAAGATAAGGTCAAAATAGGTAAACGATTTAGACATAAAGGGTGATACTATAAGCAATTTAATAGACCAACAAATAATTTACCTGTCAGATCTATGGAGAAGAGTATCATTTATGACCAAACAAGAGATAGGCAAAAATAAGAAATGCAAAATGGATCATTTTCATTACATTAAATTTAAAAAGTTATTGCATAAAAAACCAATGCAACCAAGATTAGAAGGAAAACAGAAAAGTTGGAATCAATATTTACAGCCAGTGTTTTTGATAAAGGCTGTATTTTTCAAATACATAGAGAATCGAGTCAAATTTTTAAGAATATGAGTCTTTTCCCAACTGATAAATGGCCAAAGGAAATGAACAGTTTCCAGAGGAAGAGATTAAAGCTAGCTATAGTTACAAGGAAAAATGCTCTAAATCACTATTGATTAGAGAAATGTAAATTAAAACAACTCTGAGGTACCATCTCACCCCTAACAGATTGACTGATATAACAGAAAAGGAAAATGATAAATGTTAGAGCTGTGGGGAAATTGGAACACTAATGCGTTATTGATAGATTTGTGAACTGATCCGATGATTCTGGGGAGCAATTTTGCACTACACCCCAAAAGCTATAAAACTGGGCATGCCCTTTGGTCCACCAATACCACTACTAGGTCTGTATCCCAAAGAGATCATAAAAAAGAGAAAAGGACCCACATGTATGAAAATATTTATGGCAGCTCTTTTTGTGGTGGCAAAGAATTGGAAATTAAGGGAATGCCCATCAACATGGGAATGACTGAACAAGTACTATATGAATATAAAGGAATACTATTCTTCCATAAGAAATGATGAGCAGTTGGATATATATTTAAAAAAAAACCTAGAAATATTTACATGGACTGATGCTGACTGTAGTGAACAGAACCAGAAAAATGTTGTACCCACTAACAACAACATTGAGCAATGATCAGCTATGATAATCTTAGCTCTGCTCAGCACTACAGTGATCCAAGACAATTCCAAAAGATGCATGATGGCTATCCACATCCAGAGAAATAATTATGGACTCTGAATGCAGATTGAAATATAGTCTTTTCACTTTTTTATTTTATTTTCTCATGGTTTTCCATTTTTGTTCTGATTCATCTTTTACAATATGACTGTTTAACGATTGCATATATAGGGAGGGAGAAAAATTGGAGCCCGAAATCTTATAAAAAGCATACTGAAAATTATCTTTACATATAATTGGAAAAAATCAAAATGCCATTAAGTGGAAAAAATTAAAATTAGAAAGTAAATAATACAATTCTAAAGAATGTGGGCCAAAGAACGAATCAGAGAAACAACCACTAATTTCATTAAAGAAAATTACAATAAAACAACAACCACATTTGTGGAATGTAGCCAAAGCAGCACTAAATGGAAAATTTATGTCTCTAAACATTCATTAACAGAATTATAGAAAGAGTAGATGAATGAATTCAGCTTGCAAGAAATAAAAATGGAAAAATAAAAATAAAAATCCTCAATTAATTACCAAAATGGAAATCTTGAAAGTCAAAGAAGTGATTAATAAAATTAAAGGTGAAAAAATCATGAGCTAATAAATAAAACTGGGCACTGGTTTATGTGTACATGCACAAGAAAATAGATAACATTGGTTAATTTGATTTTAAAATAAATAAGAAAATCAAATTATCAGTATTAAAACTGCAAAACACAAATTCACCACTAATGAAGATGAAATTAAAGCAAATATTAGGAATTATTTTACCCAATTATATGTATGCTGGTAAAATTGACAGTGTTAAGTGAAATGGATAAATATTTACAAAAATATAAACTGCCCATGTTAATAGAAGGGGAAATATGCCCAAATAACTCAATGCTAGAGAAACAAACTAAACAAACCATCAGTGAACTCTCCAAGAAAAAATCCTCAAGACTCGATGGATTTAAAAATGAAATCTACCAAACATTTAAGGAACACTTAATCCCAATATTATATAGGATATTTGAAAAAAAAATAAAGTAGGAGTCATACCATAGTCTTCTTATGACACAAATATGGTTTTGATAACTAAACCATAGAGAGCAAATACAAAGAAAGAAAACCATGGGTCAATTTCCCTTATGAATTTAAATAAGACACTATCAAGGAAATTACCCCAATATACCCCAAACATCATATACTATGACCAGGTGGGATTTTTTCCAAGAATCTAGGGCTACTTCAATATTAGGAAAATGACAAACCAAATTGATAGTATCAATAACAAAGACAACAAAAATTCTATGATTATCCCAATAGCAGCTTTCAACAAAATACAACACCCATTCCTATGGAGGGAAACACACTAGAAAGCATGGAAATAAATGGAGCCTTTCTTAAAATGATAAGGAGTATATATCAAAATCCAAGAGCTCGCATAATTTTTAATGGACATAAGGTTAGAAACTTTCCCAATGAAATCAGAGATAAAGAAAAAAAATCTCCATGATCACTGTTATTACTCAGTAATTTATTAGAAATGTGATCTCTAGCAATAATACAGGAAATAATGGAAAGAATAAAAATAGACAATGAGTAAACCAATTTATCCCTCTTTGGAGATGATAAAATGGTATATTTAGAGAATCTTAGACAGCAAACTAAAAAAAAAAAGCTAGTTAAAAGAGCTAATACTTTTAGTAAAGTTGCAGAATATAATATATACCCATATAAGTCATCAACATTTCTATATACTACCCAGCAAGGAAAGATAGAAAGAAAAATTTCATGTAAAATTAATCCAGACATTATAAAATACATGGGAATCTACCTGCCAAAACAAATCTAGGGACTATATAAACACAATTTCCACACAAATAAAAGACAAATCTAAACAAATGGAGAAATAATAATTGCCCATGTATAGACAAAGCCAATATAATTAAAATGACAATTAGCTCTAATTTCCTTATTCCATGACATACCAATCAAATAACAAAGAATTATTTTCTAGAACTAGAAAATATAATAGCAAAATCTTCTGGAAAAACAAAAGACCATGGATTCAATGAAAAAAATATGAAGGAAGGTGATCTAATGGTTTAAATTTCAAAATAGGTTACAAAGTGATAAATAATATAGTACTGACAGAAATGGAATGATGGATCTGTAAAATAGATTAAGTACATACTATATAGTAGTAAATGAACATAGTACTTTAGTGTTTATAAATTAAAAGATCAAAGATTTGGGGGCAAGAACTAATCATTTGATAAAAATTCCTACAAAATCTAGACAGCAGTTTTGAAGAACCTCTGCACAGATCAACATCTCACACCATATTCCAAGATAAGGTCAAAATGAGTGGATGTTTTGGACATAAAGAATGATATCATAAGCAAATTAAGGGATTGTGGAAAATTTTACCGGTCATGTTTATGAATAAGGGAAGAGTTTGAAGCCAAACAATAGACAGAAAAGATCACAGGAAATAAAATGGATAATTTTGATGATGAAGATGTTTTTAAAAAGTGTTTTTTTTCCTGAACAAACAAAATAGTCAAAATTAAAAGGACAAAAAAGAAACTGGGAAAATCTTTATGGCAAGTTTCTGTTATAAAGGCTTCATTTATCAATATGTAGGAAACTGAGCCAAATTCATAAAAATACAGCCATTCCTTAATTGATAGTTAAAGGATATGAATAGGGAGTTTTCAGGAAAAGAAACCAAGCTATCATAAGCACGTGAATTAGTGCCCTAAATCACAATTGATTAGAGAAATACAAATTAAACCACTCTGAGGTACCACCTTACACATATCAGATTGACTAACATAATACAGAAAGAAAATTATAAATGCTGGAGAGGATGTGGAAAAAATGGGAAACCAATGCACTTTTTTTTTGGAGTTGTTGACTAGTCTAACCATTCTGGAGAACAGTTTCAAACTACTTGCAAAGGATTGTAAAACCATACATGCCCTTTGATCCAACAATACCACTACTAGGTTTGTATCCCAAAGAGATCAAAGAAAAAGGGAAAAGGACCTATTTGCACAAAAAAATATTTATAGCAGTTTTTTTGTGGTGGCAGAGAATTGGAGATTGAGGGGATGCATATCAGTTGGGGAATGACTGAACAAGTTCAGGCTTACGATTATGATGGAATCTTATTATACTATAAGAAATGATAGGCAAGATAATTTCAGAAAAACTTAGGAAGACTTATCTGAACTGATGCACAGTGAAATGAGCAGCACCAGAACACTGTATACAGCAATACCAATATTGTAACAATAATTACCTGTGTAAGATTTAGCTACTCTGATCAAGACAATTATCCAAGATATTTCCAAAGAACTCATGATGAAAAATTTTGTCCACCTCTAGAGAGATAACCAGTGAATTCCAAGTGTAGTCTGAAGCATATTTATATCACTCACTTTATTTTTCTTGCTTTTCTTTTGCAACATAGAAAAAGAACAGCTGTGTTGCACAGTGGATAGAGTGCCAGGCCTTGGGTCAGGAAGACTCATCTTCTTGAGTTCAAATCTGCCCTCAGACACTTACTAGCTGGATGACTCTGGCCAAATGATTTAACCCTTTTTGCCTCAGTTTCCTTGTCTTGTGACATGAGTTGAAGGAGGAAATGGCAAATCATTACAGTGTCTTTGCCAAGAAAACTGCAAATGGGGTCAAAAAGAGTTGAACACAATTGAACAACAACATTAGGGAAATATATTTTGTACACTTTCACATGTATAATTGATACAATATTGCTCGCCTTCTCAGTGGGGGAGGGATGGAGAAAGTGACGATTTGGAACTCAATTTTTTTTTTACAAATGAATGTTCAAAAATAAATAATTTTTTTTTCAAGAGAAAATATTGTACTTCATTCTGCATTCCATTCCATAGTTCTTTCTTTGGATGTGGATGGCATTTTGTGTTGAGTCCTTTGGCCATGTTTCAGGTCCTTACATTGTTGTTAATTCTGGTTATCTACCAGAAAAGTTTCTCACACACTATGGTTGTCATTGTGTCATGATGATCTCCTGGTCCTGCTCCTTTCACTCAATATCAGTTCATGTAAGTCCTTCCAGGCCTCTCTGAAAGTTTCCTGTTAATAATTTCTTAAAGCACAATAATATACCATTATATCATATACCACAACTTGCTCACCTATTCCCCAACTAATGGGCATCCCCTTGATTTCCAGTTCTTGACCACCACAAAGAGACCTGCTATAAATATTTTTGTACATGTGGGGCCCTTTCGCATTTTTATGATGTGATATAGTCCTCGAAGCGATATTACTGAGTAGTCAATAATTTTTTAAAATTAATTTATTTAACTTTTTCACATTCATTGTCACAAAATTGTGGATTCCAAATTTTCTCCCCATTTGTCCCCTCCCCCACCCCAAAACATTGAACATTCTAGTTTCCCCTGTCACCAATCTGCCCTCTCTTTTATCATCCCTCCCTTCCCTTGTCCCCATCTTCTCTTTTGTCCTGTAGGGTCAGATAACTTTCTATTCCCCATTACATGTATCTCTTATTTCCTAGTAGCAAGAACAATACTCGACAGTTGTTCTTAAAACTGAGTTCCAACTTCTCCCCATCCCTCTCTCCCCACCCATTCCCTTTGGGAAGGCAGGCAATTCAATATAGGCCATATCTGTGTCATTTTCCAAATGATTTCCATAATAGTCATGTTGTATAAGACTAACTATATTTCCCTCCATCCTATCCTGTCCCCTATTGCTTCTATTATCTCTTTTGATCCTGTCCCTCCCCAAGAGTGTTGATTTCAAATTGCTCCCTCCTCCCATTGCCCTCCGTTCCATCATCCCCACCCCCTGCTTATCCCCTTCTTCCCTGTATTGTAAAATAGGTTTTCATACCAAAATGAGTGGGCATTTTATTCCTTCCATTAGTCGAATGTGATGACAGTAAACTTCATGTTTTTCTCTCACCTCACCTCTTTTCCCCTCCACTAAAATGTCTCCTGCCTGCCTCTTCTATGAGAGATAATTTGCCCAATTCCATTTCTCCCTCACCACTTAACTTCATTGTTTTAAGATATGAGCCCGTCCTATTCAATTCACTCTGTGCTCTCTGTCTGTGTGTGTGTGCCCATGTGTATATGTGTGCATGTGCACATATGCGTGTGTGTGTGTGTGTAATCCCACCAACTACCCAGATACTGAAAAGTTTCAAGAGTTACAAATATTGTCTTTCCATGTAGGAATGTAAACAGTTCAACTTTGGTAAGTCCCTTATGACTTCTCTTTGCTGTTTACTTTTTCATGCTTCTCTTCATTCTTGTGTTTGAAAGTCAAATTTTCTTTTCAGCTCTGGTCTTTTCATCAAGAATGCTTGAAAGTCCTCTATTTTATTGAAAGATCATTTTTTCCCCTGAAGTATTATACTCAGTTTTGCTGGGTAGGTGATTCTTGGTTTTAGTCCTAGCTCCTTAGACTTCTGGAATATCTTATTCCACGCCCATCAATCCCGTAAGGTAGAAGCTGCTAGATCTTGTGTTATCCTGATTGTATTTCCACGATACTGGAATTTTTTCTTTCTAGCTGCTTGCAATATTTTCTCCTTGACCTGGGAACTCTGGAATTTGGCCACAATGTTCCTAGGAGTTTCTC
>JAQQSK010004999.1:0-19776 GCA_028658325.1 Potorous gilbertii
AAGAAGTAGATCATAACCAGTTTTAGACAGATTCTCTGAAGTTAGATTCCTAGATTCCTGTGACACCTTTGATTCCCTGTTCCTGTAGACTCTGTTTTGGGAACTCCAATATGCTCCTGCCAACTGAGGCACTTACTGGCTGTGAGACCCTGGCCAAGTCACCGCCTTGGTGCCTCAATTTCCTCATTTGTTAAATAAGGATTATAATAGCAGCTACCTCCTAGTATTGTGGGGGTCAAAAAGATAACCTGTATTGCTTCAAAGCACCATGAAAATGCTAGTTATGGAGATAATAGAATTTATATATAATTTATGCATATATATTACATATAGAGAGAGGATAGATAAATTGATAATAGAAAGATGATAGGTAGATAGAGAAATAGATAGACAGACAGATAGATAGATGGATGGATATGATTATTGGACGTTTTACCTCTCTGAGACTTCTCTTCTGTCAATTTAATGTGTAGGGCTAGAAGCCCTCTGGGGCTCATTCCTATTCAAAACCTATGGAGTTAATATTCAATCATCAGACAATCTGCCATTCTGCGAGAAGGCTTATTCAAAGTTACAGAATCTTAGTGTTGGAAAGGCCTTTGGAGCTTGAAACAAATAACTATGAAGCAATTAATAGCTGAGTGTGTGGTTCTAGAAATCATAAGAGGGGAAAATGTGTTTTTGCAATATAACACTTGGCAGGATTCTTCGCAATCTGTTTTTTTAAAAATATTCTTCAGCTATTGAGATGGTTTGATATAATTTTCTGTTTTATAAATGAGGAAACTGAGCCCCAGAGAGGTTAACTAAGGCAATAAAACTTGGGAATTGACCGAATCAGTATTCCAGCATAAATCCAACCTTCTAAACTGTAGGGTTTCAATATCTGAAGCCGGGCTTGGTTGTCCAATTAAATCAACAATTTAACTGCCTGACTCAATTAAAGCCCATGACAGCAACTAGGGTAGAAGGGTTGTCTGCTCTCATTTTTCTAGAATCTAGACCCAGAATCCCTAAGCAGCCTGTTGACTGATGATCCCCCAGCCTCCCCCTTCTCCTGTCTTTTGGCCTTTGAAGACAGTGACTCCAATGAAGCTCTTGTTAAAATTCTAGCAGCTGTGCAGGAGACCCAGGCCTAGGCCCATCCATAATTCACACTGTACCCCAAACCCTCCATCTCATATAGACTTCTGGCTAGATTTTCTCTTCTACACTCCGGTATACATTTTCTGCGACTAGCCCTCCTCCCCACAATTTTTTCCATCTGTATCAATCAATCAACATAGTTTATTCGGCAGTTACTCTATGCCCCAGGCACTATGCTAGGCTTGGAGAAATGAAAAAAGTACAATATGCAAGGAGTTTAGAATCTGAATCAATAAAATTTAAATATGAGTCTTCCTGGTTCCAAGGCCAGCCTTGTATCTACCTGCCATTGCCTTATCATGGTGACTATTATGATAATTTGCCCATATTTCCTTTTCTTGCTGTCTGATTACTTAGCCTTAATGTTGGCAGCTAGGTGAAGCAGTGTTTAGAATGCTGGGCCTGCAGACAGAAAGACCTACTGTCCCAATTCCTCCTCAGAAACTGGTTGCATGACCCTAGGCAAGTCACTAAGCCTGGTTTTGCCTCGTGTCCCCAACTATAATATGGAGATAGTAATAGCACCTGTTTCCCAGGGTTGTTGTGAGAATCACATGAAGTATTATTTACACAAAGTCCTTAGCATAAATGCCTGATATATCATAAATGCTTGTTTCCTCCCTTCCTATAGGAATTGTTGTGATAACCTATATAATTATAATACCTTTGCCTCCCCTCAGGTTAGATTTTATTTTTGTAGCATAGTCAGCCCCAAGAGACATTATGTGGTCACTCAGTCAAATAACAAGTATTTAAATGTCTACTATGCACCAAGCACTATGCTAGGCACTGAGAAGCAGGATAAGAAACAGATCATTCCTGACTTTGGAGAGACTCTTTGAAGCAGGTGGACTAGATGCTTGTGATACCAGGTCACAGGGCAGCTTCCAGGGAGAATTAGCCCCCACTGCTCCTTCTCCCTGTTCCCTAAGGGTGATACAAAAAGCCACCTCCATTAAATGTCCATAGGCCTCCATAAAGACAGCCCCCAAAGCAGGGTGGCCAGGATGAAGCAAGGAGGAAATAGCTGCAGAAAGCAACTTGAGGGATTGTCTCTTTGTTCCTCTTGACTCTCCTTTGGCAATCTCAATGCACTCCCCACCATTGCAACAGAAATACAGGTGGAATGAGTCAGCTACTCTCCTGACCCATGAGATGCTGCTCTGGAGGGAAAGAGGATTTCAACATTTCAACAAGCATGGAGGTTGTTTGGATTGGATGGATGGTGGCAGGCACCAGTCCATGTGCCAGAGGTGTGTGACTTTCACAGACCCAGGAGGAAGGGCTAACACAGAAATAAGAACAGCCATGAATCCCATTCCACAAAGCTCAAATTGCAGAATATTGAAAGAAAGTCAACCAGGATGTGTCTTGATCAACTGCTGATCAGGATTAAATATTTTAGGGCCCAAATGAGCTGATATGTGCTTTGATGGGTTGCCAGGCACAAAGGAAGGGCCTTTCAGAATGCCATTCATTAATATAGAAAACGTTCTTAAGTGCACCTTATCCTACTCAAGAGATGAATTTATCTCCTGAGTGCATTTCTTCCCTCTCTCTTAGAGGTACTGAGACTTGCATTTCACCCAAGGCTTGTAAAACAAACATATTTGAGGAATCCAGTGAAAGTACATCGAAAAGTGCAAAGTTTTGCATATAATTGGGGAAAAAATAAAATATTTTTAAAGTACAAAGCATCACATAAATATGATAAGCTCAGTTTGAATTAGATTGGGGCCAGGGGAAGGAGGGAATAAAATATCAATAGTCTGGAGTCCATGGAAAAATATTGCAGCCTTAAAGGCATTGGAATCTAGAGGAAGTTGCCATGTGTCAAGAAGAAGTAATGCCTGAGTTAACAAGGAGGGGTTTCTATACAAGGTGGCAGTGTAGCACAGTGGCTAGCACCTGGATTTGGAGTCAGGGTCTGAGCTGCAATGAAATCTCTGTTCTCTCATGACAGTTCATTTTTGTATAATAGTTCCTCTGAGATTTGGACAGCACTTTCATGTACATTATCTCAACTGGATTCTCACAACAATCCCGTGGGTGTAGATGTTACTATCATTCCTATTTTATTGCTGTGGTCATTCAGTCATTTCAGTTGTGTCCAATTCTTCATGAGCCCATTTGGGGCTTTCTTGGCAAAGAGACTGGAGTGGTTTCAAACCAGTGAAGAACTCCGAATGTACAGCCCTTATCACTTTTTAGTGAAGCATATACAACAGAGAAAATGCCAAATAGATGCTGATTATTTGATTGATTGGTCTTTCTCCTGGAAATGACATTTTCAATGTTCTCCCCATGGTTCTACTTTCCAGATTGAAACACCCTTCTCTGGCCACCACTCCTCTATATGCAGTGTTTGCTCCATTAGACAGTAAACTCCTTAGGGCAGGTACTGTCTAGCTCTTGTATTTATACCCCCAACCTTTATCACAATGGCCAAGGCATAAAAAGCACTTAACAAATGCTTTTTTTCATTCACTAATTTGTTCATTCATTTAAAGAATATTAAGATCGGGGCAGCTAGGTGATGCAATGGATAGAGCACCAGTGCAAGGAATCAAGAGGAGCTGAGCTCAAATGTCATCTCAGACAGTTGACGTTCACTAGCTGTGTGACCTTGGGCAAGTCACTTAACCCCAACTGCCTCATCCTGGGTCATCTCCAGTCATCCTGATGAATATCTGGTCACTGGATTCAGATGGCTCTGGAGGAGAAGTGAGGCTGGTGACCTGCACAGCCCTCCCTCACTCAAAACAAAGTCAAGGGCAAGTCATGTCATTATTTCTCTCATGGCACAGTCTTCTTTGGCAATGAAGGACAAACATACATTAAGATCAAGGAAGTCAGGAGTCCCAAAATGATTTTGGGTTGAGTAGGAGAACAGGAGAATTTGGTTCAGAAGAGGATAATGACCAAAAAGGAAACACATATTTGAGGAATCAAGTGAAATAATGAACTAGAAAGCACATAGAAAATGTGCAAAGCACCAGATCAAACTAGGGTTGGGGGGTAAGGGGCTGTGGGGGAGGGAAGGGAGACAGAGCATGGAAAAGGACCTTGAAGTAAGGGAGATCATCTGAGACTTTGAGGCCCATGGACTGCTTAAGAACTGTCTAAAGCTAAACAAAGCTGGTTTCTTATATCTATCCAAGGTGTTTGCCTTACCAGTTAATAGTTTAAGCCCATATAATCCTCACTGCTTGTATTGTAAAGTAGTTTCAGAAAAAAACAGACCTAAGAGTGAATTGCTGTTTTAAGTACTTGCTATAGTGTGGATGGGGGCCACAGGACATAAATAGAGAAGGAAAAGAAGGAAAAGGAAGGAGAACCATTATATTCCCAAAGTCATAGTCTCAAGAAAAGACCTAGATGAAGACAGGGAATTCATAAGTAGACAAATGTACTACTATCATGAAAGTTATTTCCATGCAGAAAATAAAAATCTATCCACATAGTAGTTTTGGGGTCATCTTAAAAATCCACTTAGTGGTTAATATGACCAACAATGACCTGGCTGATCTAATGGATGTGCAATTTTAAGATGTAAAGGTCTAATTCCACTGACATGGTTGTTTTGGTTGCCAAATATAGATGTAGCCTTAATTGGAGAACAGAAATGAAGGGTGAGTATTCAAAAATATAAGGCCCAGCAGTGCTGCTTGTAGGCTCCAAACCTAGGGGAGAATTCATACACATCCAGAACGCAAAGAGAAGTCAGCACTATAGCAGGTTCCACTATGTTGGTCAAAAGGAAGACAGTGGAAGGGAATGTGGCTTTAACATGTTTAGAAAGCACAAATTTGCTCTGTTTTACATCTAATCATTTACTTCCAAAATCATTCTAGAGCTCTGTCATCCCTTTGTGGCACCTCTCTATTACCTGCCACCACCCATCCTCCATGGGATTCTAATTAACCACTCCTGCTTCCATTTTGCCATCCTACTGGAGCCAATTAAAGTACTGAGCCATGCTTCTTCTTTCTATCCTGAATCAAAATTTACCTTTCCTGTATCTTACAGGGGTTCTTAACTTGTGTGTATGTGTGTGTGCGTGCATGTGTGCATGTGTGTGTGTGTGTGTGTGTGTGTGTGTGTGTGTGTGATGGACTCCTTGGACCATCAGATGAAACCTATGGAAGATTTCTCAGAGTAATGTCTTAATTCCATAAAATAAAAGACATAAGATGACAAAGGAAAGTAATTATATTGAAATATTGTTATGAAAATATTTTTAAAGAGAACAAGTTCATGGATACCAGGTTAAAAAGTCTTTAGACTTACAAATGCCTTCCTTGGTATTCTTTCATAAATCAATTCAATCTAAAGCATTAATAATTTGATATGCTACCCCCTGGGGGTTATTTATGTTTTAAAACATACCACTGTGGACAATAGTGATATAACCTGTAAGGATGAATTTTTAGTTGTGGGAGTTTTCAGGAACTGTAGACAATTAATGAAGGCTCTTTTTTCCTCATTCTCCATTCATGCCTGATGCTGAATCACTCTGAAAGTGATAAAACACTCATTTTCCAACACATATGTCATGACATCTTCATGAAAATATGAGTTTCCTTACTTTTTCCTGACAATTTTGGACCATGGAGTCAAGGAGGGAAGTCACATGATTATGATGTGACCTCTCGAGCAATGTGTCGGTAACTTAATTCAGTATTATACTTCAAATGATTCAAGATTTCATGCCTATTGGGTGCCTGCTCTCTGATGCAGATTAAATGACTCCTTTAACTGAAGAGAGGGTAGGTTTCCATGACCAAAATATATAATAAGTCATCACTGGTTGATTACCTCTGGTGATGAGCCTCATTGAGCAGATGACAAACATAACATAGTCTTTTCACTGCTAAGATTGGACTGAAATGTCATTCTTGTTCAATAGCCTGTACTCTACTGGTCTAGCATTCAAATAACTACACCCCATGCCAAGACCCTAAGTAGAGGATTAACATGGGTCCTTCTATGAGGATAGACTTGATAAAGTATGTATGACCTGAATGGAGCAGATCCTTAAAAGTTACAAACATGTTCTTGTTTTCCAGCCCGGTCAAAAAGTCTAGTGATGGGAGAGCAAAGTGGACCTCCTGCCAGGCCAGCCTCGCCCAACCTGTCAGACCGAGCACTGAAGTCTGGTTGGCTAAAGAAGCAGAGAAATATCATGAAGAACTGGCAGCAACGCTGGTTTGTGTTACGTGGAGACCAGCTGTTTTACTACAAGGATGAGGAAGAAACCAAACCACAGGTAAGAATGTTAACCTAAGGAAGAAGGCAGAACATCTGGGCTGTGGAGATAGGAAGGGAGCAACTGTAGCCAGTAAGCCTGGAGAGTCTATCATCTTCCTATCTAGTTATCTCTAGGGCAAGGGGAAAGGAAAAAAAGTAATTTACATGATAACTTTATTATATATTTAAAAGGACTAGACGGTTGTACATAATAGATTTGTAGTTTCGTGTGCAATCATCTTTTTTTTATTATACTATGTTATGGAAATGCTTCTTTTATTCCATAAATTAAAACTTTTTAAAGATAAAAAAGAATTTAAAATGTCTTCATATTATTATAAAAATAGATTTGTTCTCACAGCTTTCTTGAAAGGTTCTTAGGGACTCCCAAGGGTCCTCTGACCAGATTGAGAATCATTGCTCCAGAGAAAGGAGGTCCCAGATAACTACTCCAAGAAGCATCTGCATGTTTTGGAGATTCATGCTTACTTCCATGTCAGCAGGGGTTGAACCTCAGTAATTTTCTACTTTCTACTAATACCTAAAGATCAATTTATAGACTGGGACTCAACCAATTGCCCTCACTTTTCATTATGCTTTTTCACATAATGCAAGTAGTTAGCTCATATGACATATCACTAATGTCAACTGGGGGTTACAACAACACAAATGCTCTCATTTCTAACCATAACTATAAATGCCAAATTCAAATTTGTCCTGGATATACATTTCACTTAAATATTGTCCATGCTGCCTTCTTTAGAGGGCTGGGGTTGCAGTGTGATTTTTTATGAAAGAGTCCTACCCCTGAATTCAGTAGACCTGGGTCAAAATTCTAGTGTATGATCATAAGCGAGACATCTTCTCAGAGTGTCAGACTTTCTCATTTCTAAAATAGGGGTGCTCAGATATTTTTTTAAAAAACCTTTTGTTGAATTAATTATTGTCTTTGTACCCCTACCAGAGTCAGCCAAAACATTGTAACCTTCTCTGGACTTGGAGTCGATGATCTGAGTTCTAGTTCCAGATCAGCCACTCACCACACGTAACCTTGGGCAAGGCTCTTCTGCTCTCTAAGCCCAGTTTTTGCATTTGTAAATTAAAGGTGTAGAACCATATGACCTTTCAGGAACTTCCTTTTCTAAATCTATAATCTAATATTTTTATGATCTCCTTTAGGATCTCCACAAATGAGTTGTAGGAATTCAGAGTAAAGGAAAAACCATGGTGAAGGTGGAAGAAAACTAATCTAGGGCTTTGATAACTTGGCTTTTCTCATTCCAGTTCTGTCACGGCCTTAGCACTATGACCTTGATGATGTCTTTTAATGCTTCTAAGTCTTGCCTTGCTTTTCTCATCTATAAAATGGGCATAAGAGCTCTGCTCCTATCTATCTTATCAGAGATGTAGAGGATATGGTATATCTGAATGTGCTTTGTAAAGTTCTGTTTAAAAATAAGGTCGTATCATTAGGATGAATTTATTGTCTTGTTCTAGATGGATATTCTGTCAGACAATGGACTCAGTCCGAGCCAAGTGACCGTGTACAGTAATTTTTCTTCTAGAAATATCATGATTTCCCCTTCCTGGCAAAGCAACACTGTTATTGCTGGATCACTAAACAGCGTCAGGATTTGAGGGCTGCCATTTGTCAAATTAATCCTATTACTTTATGATATGTACTCTCTGTCCTGAAGCTTTGCTGGTGGAAAACAAACCCAATTTCTACATAATTGCACATAATTACTTGTAATGGACTAATTCTAGATGTCTGGTTCCTGGAAAAATTTACAGTGATTGCTGTTCACAATAACTAAAAATATCCATGTGGTTGGAATCTTCCCATCAGAAGGCCTGTGTTCGCAGGTATAATTGTCAGAAGGAAGTAGGTCTGGTAGTTCTGCTAGCTGCTTAAAAGGCATGATAAATGAGAGTAATAACTCTGCCTATAGACTAGGCTTCATCTCCAAAGGCCTTTTTCTGTTGGCTTTGTCATCTCCCCAATGAGGAGGGTCAGGCACATGACAAGGGCCATTATTCTGAGACTGGAGATCTGAAATATGGAAAGGACAAGTAACTTGCATGCCATTACCTGGCAAGATGGAGGAAGGACTTTATAAAAGGAGTATTTAATTGACTGTCCCTATAATTCTTTCCATGAGGCCAGATTTATTTAATATTTAAAAATGTAAAATTAAATATTGAATAAAGGAAGAACTGTGCTTACTTTTTTTCTGCCTTGGGAATTTAGAGCACCTGCATAAATATGTCTTTATTTTTTGAACAACCATAAGATCCTGCCACCTAAATGAATACTAGCTAATCAATCAATTAATGAGCATTTATTAATTGTACAACGTGCCAGTTGATTTATTATTTTTGCCATTATCCTGACCTACTGTTCAGTTTATTCTTTCATAGTAATGTATTCCATCTCCCTTAGTGCATTAGTTTCAGTCATTCATTTGTTATTTCATCTTCTCAATATATACTTATTAAATACCTACTGTATGCCAGGGTCTAGGGACACAGTGGTAAAAAATAATTCATGAAGTTTGCCTTCTCATAGCATTGCAATATAGAAATGATTCCATTAGAAAAATACCAGAGTAAAAAATAGAGATTTCTATCTAATGAAGCTAATTCTACCTTTTGCTGGAAGGCTTAAAGAAACAATGTATGTGTCCTGTTGTACCTGACCAAGCCTTAAGGTAAAGCCAAGGGAAGCTGACATTCTCATTGCCAGCTTTAATGAGTTAAGAATAGACATGGTTTCAGTTGTAAGACAAGGTTCCCAGATCCAAGCCAGGAATTAGTCAGGGAGACCTATAGTGAGAAGTGCTGTCTGGATTAGAAAACAGTAAGTCAAGGAAACAAATAGTATCTGCGGTCAAGTAGCAAGAGGCATTGTTAAAAATGCAGATAGTGAGTTCTAAAATACAAGGGAGCAAGCCAGTGCAAGAGAAGATCATGTCAGGGACTAGAGCAGAGGTCCATAAACTTATAAAAAATGTTGATAACTGTATGTCAGTATGGTTCCCTTTAAAATCCCATGTAGCTTACTTTATGCATTTGAAAACTTTATTTTGAGAAAGCGTCCATAGACTTTACCAGACTGTCAAAAGGGTTCATCCCCCCACCACACACACACACACACACACACACACACAGTCAAGAACTCCTGATGTAGAGTTAGGCAGCCAAAGAGGCAATTTGTGGTGCTCACTGACTGAAGAGTGATATTGTCTTGAGTATGATAAGAGAAAGGGCATGCTGCAGCTGGCTGAAACTGGTAGGAAGAGCCAATTATTAAATTTTCAGTGTGAGTATTTTTATACCTCAGAAATTAGCAAATGTTACAAACTGTGGCTTGATGTATTGATTTATTGATTTTCTTGTTAATAATGCAAATTAAATTTAAATGTGAGCTATGTGTACAGTTTTCTTCTGGAAAGGTGGTTGTTAAACTTTTAGCACCATACCTTTGGAGAGAGAGCTCTTTTAACTTGGCCTGACTCTTTCTGTAGGTATCATCTTACCAAAGTACTTTTCCTTGTCCCTATGTAAAGTACTTGATTATCTTGGAAAACTTGGCATAGGGAGTGAAATTTAAAGCAACGTTCCCATTGTACTCTGCCTGGATCAGTTTACATCTAGAATAGTGTGTCCTATTCCAGATGCTAAATATTAAAAAGCATCATTGACAAAGGAAAGCTCATCCAAAGGACTAAAAACAGTATAGTCAAGTAGAGTCTCGAAACTATATTATAATGAAGGACACTTGAAGGAACTAGGACTCAGCCTAGAGAAGAAAAGTCAGAGAAACCTAACCAATGTCACCAACTACTTACGTGACTGACTTGTAGAAGAATCTTCTTGGGGCTCCAGCACTCAGAGCTAGAAGCAATATCGGAAGTTCTAGGGGGCAGGTTTTAGCTCAATATAAGGAGGAACTTTCTAACAATTGCATCTTGGATACGTTGTGGGTTATTATGGAAAGTGAGTGTTAATGATCCAAAATGTGGCCACTGACCAATATCCTAACTTTTTTCTTATTCTTTTAACCTCATTTGTCATGACTAGCCCAGGAAAATGAGGTCGAAGAGGTGTGGAAAGGGAGATGAATGGAAAGGGAGAAATGCCTGGGATAGTGTGGTCTCATCAAATGGAAGCAACAGAGAGTCTAGATCTGTTCCCTCCAGGAAAATGTGTTTCCTATTGGCTCAAGCTATTTTCTTCTCCTCTTAAAACCATGAAAACCTCTGTTAGTCTTTAGATTTTGGAACATGAAAGAGAAGTAGAAGGAGTTCCACAGTGAAATGAAAGTTACCCACCTTAAGAATTCATTAAGAATGAAGCCTCAGTGACTGTCAGTGAGAGGAAAAGCACAGCTAGAAGCCAGGAGATGTGTGAGAGGGTCCCCAAAAATGGGTCTCTGGAAGGGAATTCTGATCCAGCACTTAGAAGAATGTGCACAACTATCCAAAATGGAGACAGATGGTAGAAGGCCAGGGTAGAGAACTGACAATGATCAATCACACTGACCCATAAGGGAGAGAATGAAAAGTTACTTTCTTATGAAAGCTGAAGTTTTGATTAAGGTGATTGATGGGAGCTGAATTTTGTTTTTTCAATGGGCTAAGTTTTTTTGACTAAGGCATCATGTATATGTATGTATAAGTAGATACATGCATGTATATATGAATGGATGCATACACACACATGTGTTTTTCAGATAGGTTATAGTTATCCCAAAGGAGCTAATGAGATTACCAGTAGAGAGTTTATAGAGGGAGAAGAGGGCCCGGGGACAGACTTTGGGGTATACCCACAATTAATGGACATGATATGAACACCTGTGGTCATGTACTAGTCAGAAATGAACTCAGTACATCATGACTCCTAGGCTACCACTCAATCCATGCTATGGAGCCTGAAGCATGAATGTCTTCTCCATCATTCCTGTGAGGTACTGAGACAACCTTTACATGAACACTTCCAGATATGAGGAGGTCATAGACTCACCATCAACTCATAGGATGATGAGATCATATACTTAGAGCTACAAGAGACTTTAAAGTGCATCTAACCTCAAATCCCCCTTTACAGGTGAGAACCTGGAGCCAAGAGAAGTTAAGTGACTTGACCAAGGTCATACTCACCAAACCATGTTGTAACTTATTTAATAATTCTAATCATTAGAAAAAAAGTCAAGTTTTTGATAAACCCAAGATCCCAGCCAATGGAATAAAAATTCACTGTTCAACAAAAATGGCTAGGAAAACTAGAAAGCGGTCTAGCAGAAACTATATCTAGACCAGTATCTCACAAGAGATGCCAAGAAAAACGCCAAATGGGTAAATGACTTAGATGTAAAAGTGACATAAAAAATTAGAGGATCAAGGAAGAAATTATCTCTCAGATCTAAGATTAGGGAAAAGTCTTTGACTAAATAAGGAATACAAAGGATTGCGAAGGTTAAAATACACAATTTTGATTGCATACAATTACAATTTTAAAAAAAAACAAAACCAATGAAGATAAAATTAAAAGAGAAGCAGGTAACAAGGGAAAGTATTTTCTGAATATCTCTAATAAGAGTCTAATTTCTAAGATAAATAAGGAACTGATTGAAATTTATGAACATGGGATCCACTCTCCAGCTGATAAATGGTCAAAGGATATGAACAGGTAGCTTTCTAAGGAAGTAATCTAAGTTATCCATAGTCATATTTATGCTCCACGTCACTCATAATTAGAGAAATGTTAATGCTAACAGCTATAGTTATTACTGTCACTGCTATTGTCCTCTGCTTCAACATCGCTAGTGAAGGAACGACCACCACCTCTCAGTGCGGCCCATTCCACTTTGGGATGCCTCTAATTGTTATATGAGGTTTTCCCCAACATGGAGTCAATTTGCAAATTCTTTGCATATTCTACTAAATTCTCCTGGCTCTGCCCTCTGAAGTCAAATAGAATAAGTCTAATCCTTCTTTCAGACCTTTCAGATCAATCTGTACCCAAGGCAGCTAAGTGGTATGGTGAATAAAGTGCCAGGCCTGGCGACAAGAAGACTGAGTTCAAATCCAGCCTCAGATACTTACTAGCTTTGTGATTCTGGGCAAGTCACTTAATCCGATTGACCTCAGCATCTATAAAATGAACTGGAGAAGGAAATGGCAAACCACTCTGATATCTTTGCCAAGAAACCTCAAATGGGGTCACAAAGAGTTGGACCTAACGGAAGAGGGCTAAACAATAATCATGCCCCCATCGCTCAAACACCAGTGATAGGATATCTGGGTATCTTCCAGGGATATGAGTTTGTAGGGAGGGAAAGGCAGTGTGGGATATTGGATAGAAAGCTGGTCTCTGACACATATTGGTTCTATGACTCTAGGCAAGTCACTTATTTCCCCAGAATATTGTAAGGCTCAAATAAGAAAAATAAATACAATGCTTTGTAAACTTTAAAGAGCTATATAAATGTGATATATACATATATATATTTATAATATATAAATAAATAATATACAAATATAAATATAATATAATATATAAATATGATATATAAATATATGAATAAAATATATAAATAAATAAGTAATATAAATATATTAATTAACCTTTCAGTACTCTCAGAATATAGGTGGTAGAGAAGGTGCTAACTTGCATTGGTAGAGTGCTCTCCCAAGGATACTCCTTAAACCAAAGAAATTCCAAGTTGTGCCACAATCCTAATCCTAGATTAAAAGATCTCTAAGATCCCTTCCAATGAGAGGTCTATGATTCTAATCAATTGACCAACATTTATGAAGCACTTACTTTGTTAGCTCCTGGGTGTAGATAGACAGAGAGGAAATAGTTCCTGTGCAAGAGCAAAATGGAGTGGACTCTCTTAGCTGTAGGGCCAGAGTGGTTTTCAGAAGTTTAAACAATTCAAGAGAGGTAAAGGGGTGGGTGTGTGTGTGCGTGTGGGTGTGTGTGTGCGCGCGCGCACGCGCGCGTGTGTGTGTGTGTGTGTGTGTGTGTGTGTGTATGTGTGTGTGTGTGTGTGTGTGTGTGTGTGTGTGTGTGTGTGTGTGTGTAAGTTGGTGGTACAGCGAAGAGTTCCAGGGATTGCTCATGGAAATATGGGTTGTTTGAGCAATCCATTAAGGAATTCCAACTGCAGTGCTTAGCAGGTGAGCTGGCTCAGCATTGAGTAGTGGCTGGGAGCCATTCCTATGACATTTGTGGGAACATGAGTTGTTGTTCATACTTGGTTTTCAGAGAGGACCAGTGACATCATGAAGGTGATGTCTTGACTTGCTCATCAATTGGATCAAAGTGAGACAGAGCTGTGCAAAATCATCAGATGCCTCACTCCTGCAGAGTCATCAGAGGCCAGTGTCAAAACACAAGTCCAGATGACTGGTGATGGTCCAGAAACGGATTGTAATCATATGGGCCTGAGTCAAACATTTGGGGCCATGAGAGCCTCCGAACTCTGACCAGCGACTTCCCAATAGCAGATTATTTCTCCTTAATGTACTTGCCTTTAGTTTTCTTATTTTTCTGAAGCCCAGGCACTCAGGTGTTATCCACCTCCTTCCACATCCCCTTCTTCCTGCAGCAAAATCCCGTATATTTCCCGTGAGCACTCATTTGTCAGCAGTGTATCCCTTCCTGGAGAGAGCACGTGGCTAATTACCTCCCTTGCTGCTTGCTGTAAGCTACCCTGAGGCAGCATGATTCTGCCTCTCAAATTCATATTCAGAATTAATTTTTTTAAATTAGCACTAGATGAAGAGGACTGAATATTTGAACTGTGTATGCCCTCGCTGCTTCTAGATGATTCAGCAAGTGTTGAAGTGAAGAAAGACAAAACTTCCACAGCAGACTGAAATCCTTCTGAAATTAATTGGATTCTGTGGTGACATAGAAGTTAGAGTGCTGGACTTGGAATAATGAAGACATGAATTCAAATCCTGCCCCGGATATTTACTAGCTGAGTGACCCTGGGCAAGTCACTTGATCTTGCTCAGTTTCTGTTTCTCCATTTGCAAAATGAAGATAGCAATAGCTCTTATCTCACTTCAAGCTCTTTTAAATACCAATAAAACAACAAAACAACCTAAATATCCATTTAAAAATCAATCAAATAACCTGGGGTTGTTTTAAATAAGTTAACCTAGGTGTAATGCTTTGCAACTATAAAACTCTATATTCTAGTATCTAGTTGGTTTATCATTCTCATCATCATTACACATTTTCCCCTTCTAGTTGGATTTTATTTTGAACTATAAAAAGTGAAGACAGTGTACCCTCAAGGACCTTTAGTAAGGAATGGAGACATTTTGTTTGTTAATGTAATTGTTTTGTATAAGTTTGGCATAAGGCTATGGCAGGTCAAATTGCATTTTCACAAAATTTCACCAAGGCATGTAAAATTACATCATAATAAAACTCATTGGAACCTCCCAATTATTTGGTTGTAAAACAGGATTTTATTCTAATATATAAGTTGCTAATGTAAGAGAGTGAGGTATGGGTCCCCAACTCCCAATTCCTTACACTATAAATTATATTCCAGACTCTGAGACCTAGAGAAAAAACAGAGCTTCCATCCAGACACTCCAGAATGACTGATTGTTATGAATTGTCAATGTCTGTCTTCTTTTCAGTAAATCTTATCCTTTTCTTTCCTGAAACGTTTTAATACAGTTGACTACACTCATCCTCCTTAATAACTTTCTTCCTGCAACTTTTCTTTCCTGAGTTTCCCTCTTCCCTCTCTAACCAATCTTTCACTGGTTCTCCCAGTACAGCAATATATGGATGTATCTCAAGGTTTTGTCTTCAGTCCTCTTTTCTTTCTCTCACTTGGCAATCTTGTCCATCCTCCTGGTTTCAGTTATCATCTCTATGAAGATGATTCACAATTATTTTTCTCTTTCTAGTGAATTCCTCTGTAGGATTTTAGCCATGCAATCTCATCTATTCTTCCTCTGAAATCCTGGAAATTTTCTCTCCCAAATTCTACATGCATGCCATACTATACCTGAATTTCTACTCTTTTCTATCACTAATTCTAATGTATATTTCTCTCCCAAAGTTCCTATATTTTCTATTCCAGCCTCCAATTTCTTCTATGTTAGTAAGAATCAGATCCAAAATATAAGCTTTCTGTGCTTCCTTCACTTTTATCATTACAATCATGAAGCAAGTCAACTTATCATCTAGGCAGCTGCAACATGTATCTAGATATTTGGAATCCTAATCACTACGCTCGCATGACTCCCTGGCCTTGTTTGTCACTCCCCTCCCCACCCTGAACTCATAATTTTACTTCTGTCCAACTTATCTGTAGCAAATTCCCAGAACACCACCACTGTTGATCTCAACCTAAACTCTCTCCACCCTCCTCCTCTGCCCTCGGATTTTCTCACACGTAATTAGATGTTTTTATTAATATTATTCTCTGCCTCCATCCCTTTTATTTATTCTGTTTTGTTTGAATAAGAGTAGACCTTTCTATAGCAATGTTCTAGTCATGAAATTCATCCTACCAAGTCTCAGTGATACTCAAGGAGACCAAATTTGTTTTCTTATTTTAGAATCAATCAATGACAATGACAGCATACATTTATATTTTATAAATTTTGTGAAGTGCATCTTATCTGATCCTTCCAACAACCCTGCAAGGTAGCTGTGATTATTACTTTCTTTTTAATCCCAATTATTAACCTCATTTGTGGGTATATTGGGTATTCAGGGAGGACTAGCTCCTCTGGTGTGAGTGCTTGTCAAGACTTATTTCAGAGATGCTCATCCACCTTTGGAGACCAACCAGTCATTCGACTCTCATCTGTTGCTCCAAGAAGCTGTAGCATCCATAGTGACTATAGCCCAGTAAGCCATGTCAGTAGATGGGCTAAACCAGGTTGAGGATAACGGACAAGTCTCAAACCTGTTGATGAGTTAGGGGGATGTCTATCCCAAGCATGTGAAGACTTCCCATGGAAGAATGGCTGGATAAGAATAATTTTATTCCAATGTCATGAAGGCAGCTGATGCAGGCACTGTGGAGTACTAGAGCTTGGTCGGGCACCAACGATGCCAAGGTCACCCACTGCATCCTGGACCATCACCAGTCATCCTGACTTTTGTCTCTTGCTACTGGACTTGAATGACTCTGGAAGGGACAGGCTGACAACGCTGTGCAACTCTGCCTCACTATAACAGCAAGCTCCCTGTCATACACAGGAGGGCCTGCTGCACAGGTTCTTAGATCTGTTTTTGTAAAAGGAAAGCAACTTTTGAGGGATCATCAATTTACTTTAATTACATTTACCAGCAGAAAACACAAGCAGAGAAATAAAGACCAACAGACAGGACTTCTAACTGTCTGACCATAAGCAAAGCATACATCACAGATCAACAGACAGATCCAAAGCCAGGGGGCTTCTTAATGGCTACCTAGAGTCTCATCTGGCACATGAACTTTCTTTCAAAGAGTAAGCCCCCAAAGCAAAACCTCACCACCTCAGAGTGTACACATACGCGCACACACACACACACATATACATATACACATACATATACATACATACATACATACATACATACATATATATATATATATATATACTTGGAATGACCTTTGTGACCCAGTGCCTCATTAGCAACTAACAAAAGGTATGAGCCTTGCTACAAAACAAGCCTCCCCTAATCAAGCTGGCCTATTAATGTGCAGGAAAGATTTTTATATTACACTCACTTAAATCTAATTCACACACAAATCAACTGAGGTAACATAACGAGAAAGAAAATAGTTCTTTTCAGAGTTAAACAATTTTGAAGCTAAAAGGAACTTTCAATTCCAGCTAGTCTAATTCCCTCATTTTAAAGATAAATAGACAGTTCTGCAGAGGGGACTCCTTCAAGATCACACCCCTAGCTAGTGGCAGAAAATGGAAAGCAGAAACAACCTTGATTTGTGGATATGAATTGATTGGTTAGTAATCAATAATCTTGATTATCAATATGTAATTCAGAATCAATTTCCTTTTGCCATATTATTCCTCTGTGAGCAAAAATTTTTCAGTGGTTCCCTATCACCTACCTGCATGGCATTCAAGACTTTTCTCTATCCAATGCCCCCCACCCTTTCCAATCTGATTTCATATTACTCCCCTCCACATGCTTTATATTTGGGCCAAAATGCCCCCCCACAGACCAGTGTTTCCCTGCCCTATACGTCTACTCATGACTGCCATTCGCCATGTCTAGAATACTGTCCCTCCTGTTCCATGCCTTCTCTATTTGTATCATCCAATTCAAATGCCACCTCTTAACAAGAAGCTTGCTCTGGTCTTCTCATCTCTGTTTGATGATTTTTTTTCCCTCAGACCTCCCAAAGCACCTCAGAATTCAATTACAATATGTAGCATTCCCCAGTCATTGTTTCTTTTCTACTTTCCCTTCCCTTCCTTCTCCTATTTGCATCTGGAATATTTCTTCTAGAAATTAAAATAGGAAGGCCTGGATCTGTTATTCCACTGATATTGGGAACTCTTGATAAGAAAAAAATCATCTACTAATTCTCTGCATTTTATGGTCTTAGAGAGTTGATTGGCATGCTGACAGGTTGGGACTTGCTCAGAGTTACATAGCTAAGTATTTATTGGAAATGGAAATTGAAACAGGTCCAAATCCACTATTGTACACTAAGATATGTATTAATATTATATGTGTTACATTGTATCATATATGTGTTTATAACATACACTATATATACTATATATTACTTACACATTACAATATAGGCATATCTCTTACTTATATTAGAGAACACAACATCCTTCTTCTTGGTGTTCTATGTGTGTGTGTGTTCATCCTTTGTTGCTGAAGAAGACCATGCCATCAGAGAAATAATGACATGACTTGCACTTGACTTTGTTTTGAGTGAGGGAGGTACTAGCCTCACTTCTCCTCCAGAGCCATCTGAATGCAGTGACCCGATATTCATCAGGATGACTGGAGATGACCCAGGATGAAGCAATTGGGGTTAAGTGACTTGCTCAAAGTCACACAACTAGTGAGTGACAAGGGTCTGAGGTGATATTTGAACTCAGGTCCTCCTCACTCCTGCCCTGGTGCTCTATCCACTGCACCACTTAGCTACCCCTTTGGTGTTCTATAGAACAAGGGTGAGTGCTGGGAGTACTGATCTATCACAACCCTATGGCAACTATTATTGCTTCTATCTTTGACATCATTCCTCATGGCTGGGGCATGAGGGTAGAATCCTCACCTTTAATTAAGGTCCTTGAATTTCTACTATTCTATCATTACCTCCCTGCTACATCCTCACCTCAACTCCTTTTTATTTTTTGGAGGCAATCAGGGTTAAGTGACTTGCCCATGCCCATATAGGTAGTAAGGATCTGAAGTTGGATTTGAACTCAGGTCCTCCTGACTCCAGGGCCAGTGTTCTATATACTGCACCATCTAGCTACCCCCACCTCAACTCTTAATAAGTTTTCAGCCTGCATTTGAACTTCTTGTTCATGAGGGAAGTCAGTTCCTTTCGATGATGAATTTTGTCCCACGTTAAATCTCCTAAAGCAATATGGTATAATAGAATGATAACACTTTTCCCCCAAAGGTCTGTCTTACCATGTTACTTCCTTACTAAGTAAACTAATAATTTCTCATTACCTCTACAACCAAGTATAAACTGCTCCATTTGCCATTTGAAGTCTTTTACAACCTGGTCCCAACCTACTTTTCCAGCTTTATTATATATTGCTCCGTTTTCTACACGCTACATTCCAGCCAAATTTGTCTTTGCTTACAACATTCCATCTCCCATCTCTGTACCTTTGAACTAGCTGTTTTCCCTTCTTGGAATGCTATCCCTATTTACCACCATTCACTTCTTAGGATCATTTGTTTCCTTCAGAACTCAGCTCAAGCATTATCTTCTACTAGTCTTTCCTATATAGTTCCCCTACCCTGTTTCCAATGCCTGTACTCCCTCAGAATTACTTTGTTTATATTTACATGTGTACACTGATTATATACATGCTGATTGAATCTGAGATCACTGATGGCAAGGACTGTTTTATTTGGGTATTTGTATGCCCAGTATCTTACGTGGTACTTACCACACACTTAGTACTTTAAAAATGTTTGGAAGATGGTGGAGTAGAAAGACTCACATTTCCTAGCGCCAAATCCACAGCCCATAGATTTCCTGTAAAAAGAACTCCTGACAAATTCTGGAACAGTGGAAGCCACGCAGCAACACAGTGAAGGAGATTTCCGTTGCACAGAGCCCTGAAAAACCGACCGCAAAGGTACCCCGGACGGGAGTGGAGCCCTGCCCTG
>JAQQSK010005000.1:0-20750 GCA_028658325.1 Potorous gilbertii
TTTTCCTCTACCTGTCTAACTTGATTTTCAAAATCCTTTTTGAGCTCTTCCATGGCCTGAGCCCATTGGATATCTATTTCAGATGTTTGGGATGCAGAGGCCTTGACTTTTATGTCTTTACCTGATGGTAAGCAGTTTTCTTCCTCATCAGAGAGGAAGGTTGGAAATAACCTTCTATGGTCTTATTTTTTTTTTCCCCTTTTCTGGGCATTTTCCCAGCCAGTTACTTGACTTCTGAGAGTCCTCTCCAGCCCCGCCTAGGTCACCTGGATAGTGCTTGGGGCCTGAGATTCAAATGCTGCTCCCCAGCCTCAGGGCTTTCAGTGGTTGACCTGGCTGCTATTCAGGGTAAGATTAAATCAGGTTCTCAGGTGGGGGCAGGGCCACCTCCCAGGCTCAGTTCCCTCAGGGGGGTTATGCATAGACCTTCTGTAATGGAGCTCCTGCTGAGCTCCTGCCTGCTCTGGGAGCCTCTGGCCACCCACTGCCTCTGCTGCTGCCTCCCAAGGGGGCCTGAGTCATGGAGACACCCCCCCTCCCCTCTCAGCCCGTCCAGACGTCTCTCTCACTGACCTGTGCTTCTGTGGGTGGAGGGACCTTCGTGACTGCTGGAGATTCTATCCCTGAAGCCTGCTCAGATCAGCTCGCTCCTCTCAGTGCCATGCAGCCAGGACAGGGCAGGGCTCTGCTCCCGTCCAGTGTGCGATGGACCTTTGGGATCAGTTTTTCAGGGCTTTCTGGAACAGAAATCTCCTTCACTGTGTTGATGCATGGCTTCCATTGTTCCAGAATTTGTTGGGAGTTCTTTTTACAGGAAATCCATGGGCTGTGGGTTTGGAGCTAGCATATGTGAGTCTTTCTACTTCGCCATCTTGGTTCCGCTCCTGATGCTGAATGAAATGAACAGAACCAGAAAAACATTGTACAGAGTAACAACCATAGTGGATAAGGACTGTTTCCAATAGACTTAGCCCTTCCCAACAATGCTAGGTCCTAAAACATTCCCTAAGGACTTGAGGTAAAATGCCACCCACATCCAGAGAAAGTACTGTGAAATTGGAATGCAGAATGAAGCAGCCTATTTTGTCTTGTGTTATATTTTGGTTTGGTTTGGTTTTTTCTCATGGTTTCTCCCATTCATTTTCATTCTTTTATACAAAATGACTAATGTGAAAATGTGTTCAATAATAATGTGAGTCAAACTCATATAAGATTGCAAGTTGTCTTGGGAAAGGAGGGGGGGAAGGTAGAAAATTTAAGACTTATGGAAGTGATTGTTGAAAACTTAAAACAAATTAATTTAAAAATAAATAAATAAAATAACAAAACACTCATTACTTCAGGAAAGGAACACATGACCAGATAAGATCTTCCCTTCTGAAGCATGCAGTGAATGACCCTAGCATCAAGTCTAAAGTCAGGAAATAATCTGGAAGAATAAGGAAACAATTGAACAGAAAGAGTTCTTCCATAAACATAATGTTATCATGACAGGGATGCTCAAAGCACAAATTCATAAGAATGATTCTAAAACATCTACAAGAAAACCTCAATGAAAAACACATCTTGGACATGAATTCAACTGGAATTCATTAAAGATGTGAAACCAGTTTGTTAAGAAGGTTTTCTTTTTCATAAGTGAAATGAAAGTACTAGAGGAAAAAGTTGAAAAAGAAATGAGAGTTATGTATGAAAGAATTGGAAAGGCCATTAAGAGTTTCACAAAAGAAATTTAAAAAAAAACAACTTCACCCAGTGAACAAAATTTGCAAGTTTGAATGGTCCAAACAGAAGCCAATGGCTCCATGAGACATAAGAAATATTAGTATAAATATTTAATAAGAAATATTAAAATAAAGTTGAATGACTGAAAAAATATTAGAAAATGTAAGGTATCACTTAGCAAAAACAACTGACCTTGAAACCAGATCAAGGAGGAGAAAAATAAGAATCACTGAACTGCTAGAAAACCAAAACCAAAAGGAACCTAGACACCATATTTCAAGAAATCTTAAAATAGCCTAGACCTCATAGAAAGAATCCATTGGTCATCATCTGGAAGAAATTCCAAAGTGATAATTCTCAGGCATGTGATAACTGAAATCTAGATTTTCTGGATTGTACAAAATATTGCAAACAGCCAGAGAGAAAAAAATGCAGGTATCAAGGAGTTATATTCAATATCAACATTATTTTAGCAGTTATCATTTTGAAAGAGCAGAGAACTTGGAATATGACATATCAAAAGACAAAGAATATAGGCTTACAGACAAGAATAACTTACCCAGGCAAGCTACGTATAATTACATTGGATTAGGGGCAGGGGTGAATTTTAATGAAATAAAGGACTTCAAAGCATTCATAGTGTAAAGACC
Source organism: Potorous gilbertii (assembly GCA_028658325.1). Taxonomy (NCBI): domain Eukaryota; kingdom Metazoa; phylum Chordata; class Mammalia; order Diprotodontia; family Potoroidae; genus Potorous; species Potorous gilbertii. Next base: position 2,376 of record JAQQSK010005000.1, read on the forward strand.
AGAGCTGTGTAAAAACTTAAAAACTTTGAAGTTTAAAGACAGGTGTTGAGAAACATACACAGGTAAATACACACACATACATGTATGTTGCTTCATGCATATTCATGGGACATATCCTTTGGACATAGGTAATGTAGAAATTTGGTTAGCCTGACTATACATTTGACAATGGTTTTGTTTTGCTTTCATTTTTGATTGAGGGGATAGAATAGGAAGGAAAAGTGGTGGTTTTTTGCTGACTAAAAAAAAATTAAAATTAATTATCAAATAAAAGATGCTGCATATACATCCTTCTGCAAGGAAAAGAATTGATTCTCTAACAATAATTTCCTCTGATTTGGAATTTTGTAGTATTGTGTAATGGGTATTCACAAAGCAGGAATTTGGGCCATTTCCAATAGAGATAGATGCAAAGGGAAAGACTGGTCCTTTTATTAGCTGTTAGTAGACATAAATTACTACACATCTCTGAGCGTGAGTGTCATCATCAATAAAAGGTGGAAAGTAATACATATACTAACTACTTTATAGTATTAATGTGGGGTATTTACTGTGGAATCTATAGAGCACTAGATGAATTTGAGTTGTTTCTTATTCAAGAATATTAAGTTTATCCTTGGTAGGCATCAAAGTAACTGTAAAATTAAAAAGAACCAATGACTTGAGAAAATTGGTCTGTTCTCCTCACCAAATTTTCCATCAGAAGTACATGCCATATATAGTAGGAGTAATATTATATCCTTGTGTAGACCATAACCAAAGTTTTCCCAAAAAACTCAGGAAGGTCTGAGAGTAGAAGAGGCATTGAAGGAAAAGCTTGAATAGAATACTCCTTCACCCAGAGTTTAGTAACCCAGGATTATTAAAAGGCCTTGACTTCATTGTCCAGGGAAATACCTTCCTACTTCCTAAGAGTTCTAATCAACCTTAATACTCTTACCAGAGCAAGCAGAACCTGGCCAATGGTTGTAGTGAAGTAGATTCAAACTAACTCATTCAGCAGTAAGGTAGAAAATAGTTATCTAGTAGTAGGAAGGGGAAGTTTTATGGGTATTTAAGCAGCAGGAAGGGCTATTTTTGCTGTTGGTCTGTTGATCTGTCACCTGCAACTGTTTTGTTTTTAAATTAGGCTAGCCATCTTTTGTGCCACTTTAGGTGGTTTGGATTGCCCATAGAGTCAGAGTAAGATGTGCTCAAACTTGGGGTATAAAAAGGGTACAACACATTGCCTCAGTTTCTTTAAGAAAAAAATGTTCCAGCTATCAGTGTGTCTTTGTATCTCTTTCCAGGTGTACTAGTGATAGAAAAGCAGATGAAAGAGAGCTGTATCTTGAACTCCAGCTCTTAGAATCCCTAATTCTCCTTTAAAGCTCAACTCAAGTGCCTTTCCTGATTCCCATAACTTCTAACATCTTCTTTCCCCTCATTACTTTATATTTCTTTTCATAGAAAACATATATATGTATGTATAGGTCTGTATATGTTCAGATTATCTTCCCATATAGAACCTTGGATTCTTGAAGGAAGAAACTATTTCATTTTTGTCTTTGTGTCCTCAGAAACTAGTACAATAACTCAAACACTTTAATGCTTGTTAATTGCTTAATTGATATCTAACTCCTAATTTAGGAGTCTGACTCCTGTGGTAAAAGGCTATGGGGGATGCCATGGGACTGAGAGGAAAAGGAGCAGTGTCTCTGCCAAGCAGGACTATGTGGATATGGGAGGCTGAGGAAGCAGCTCTTACTGTTGCCTGGGTCTTTTTTAGAAGTGTCAGAGAATATCTTGAAACTACCATTTGGCCATTGTCAGTTGAGACTGGCCTAGGAGTAGTGAAAGAGAGAGAAAGCTAGCACTCGAGCTAAAGGAGTATTCAGTCTTGATCACAGGAGCATGAATAGAGAGAGATTTGATCAAGAGAGTGTGAAGAGAAATTTGATTGGGAGAGTTTGGAGAGAATGCATTGAGTGCTTTGAGAGTTTTACAGTAAGTGTCGAAGCAGTGATTGAGGGAGTGAGAGACGAAGCAGTGATTGAGGGAGTGAGAGAGACTGTATGGGAGGATTGCTTCATTGGTTGTAGGGGAGAGAGTGATAGAGTTAATTGACTGGTTTATGCCATGGCAAATTTAAAATAGGGGACCCCTAGCTATGAATTTTACTCTGAAAAAGACTGGGCATTCAGACAAGGTAGATCCCAGTCCTCGTACCCATGTAAATACAAGCAGAGAAGAAAATGATGAAAGACTATAAATCAGATTCTGCACCATACAACATGTCTCCTAAGCTTCCCAATGTTTCAGAACATAACAGGGGTGGGAGGAAAGTAGAGAAAGAGTGATTTGAGGCATGAGTGAGATAAGAATATCATATACTAATTTCTATGATGAGGATTAATATTCTGGAAAGGACAGAGTCAGTGATAAGAGAGCCTTTAAGAAACATCTTTGACTGCACGTGTGACATAACACTTTAAAGATTCTACTCCAATACCCCAAGGGTGTGTTGGAGAACCTGAAGTTAATAGCCTTGCCAACTCAGTTTAACAATAGCAGGAATAAACACATGATTCACTTCTAAAGCTAGGGCATTAAAATGTCTGTGGTAGGGTTGTGCTCTGAAGCCAATCTTGCTGTACTACAGCTCTGAAAAGTATCCTCTCATCCTTAGCCCCAGGGGCATGGGATAGCTTGGTGTTTAAGGGTGCTTCAGCTAGATTGGATTTGTCCTTTTGGCTTCCCAGAAATGTATCCACTCCCTTGATCTTAAGGAGCTTCCCAAACCCTGGGGATACTGCATATTAGAGCCCGAAAAGGAGATAAAACACTTCTGTGACAAAGAGGAAGAAAGACTCCGTTATTAATAGAAGCCATTGATTGCATAATCATGGCTTCAGAAAGATCTATTAAGGAATAAGTGGTATCTATTACTAAAACAATTTAGGGAATATAGCGTTAAAGAATCCACTGTGTAAAGGCTTCAGAAGTTAGAGGCAGGATTAGAGAAACACACTTTTATAGCCTGCTATTTTTAAATTAATTGAATGTAATTGCCATTTCTGTTCAAATACATGCCTCAAAATAGTAACACTAAATTCCAGGAAGATGAATGGTAGAGTGGAGTGATTAGTGGAACTAAGATTAGTGGAACTGAGTCACTGCTGTTCCTTAGGGGATATTTGACAGATTTTTGCAAATATTGATGGGAGGTGTTTGCAGGTCTTCATTAGCAGGAAATGAATGGCTTGGGGACTCTTCAGAGGAGCAGACTGAGCTAAAGTGAGATTATCATTTAGGGAGGAGTTAAGACTTCAATCTATCCATCAAGAAAAGCAGTGATTAAGTATCTTCTATGTACCTTTCATCATGCTAAGCACTGTGGTATAAATCAGAGGCATAGGACAGAGTACTTGCAAGCAAAACCTTCAAACACACAATAGAAAATGAAGGTATATTTAAAAAGGCAGTGCCCCTGTGCCCAAGGACCTTGTATTCTCCTGGGGAACAGGGGAGAAAAAAGAAATCTGAAGTATCTTCTAGTTCTACCATTGTAGAATCTTACGTCTGTGAAACAATTAGAAGACAGAGGCAGAGAAGTTCAGAGACAGAAGGATTCTTCTTCAGTGGCTGTTCCTTCTGACATATAGCTGCAAACTTACACAAGTGATCATTCAGTCTTTGTCTGAAGACTTCCAATGAAGAGGAACCACCTACCTCCAAGCAATCCCACTTCATTTTGGAGAAGCTTTAAAAAAATTTTTTTTCTCCCTTACATCAAGCCCATTTATGTCCTTGAAATTTCTATCCATTGCACCTGGTTCTGTCCTGGGAGGGATATGAATATGTCAAATCAAATCTAAAAAAATACTTGAAAATATCTATCATGTTACCTCCAAGTTTCTTTAACTGTTCCTCATTTGCCATGATCTTGAAGCCCTAAAATGAATTGGATGTCCTTCGTGTATGTTACTAAAAAACATTTTCCAATATGTGATCCAAAGAATTTGAAATTTTGGGGATACTCATCAGATGGGAAGTGGCTGAATGAGTTCTAGCATATGATTGTGATGAAATACTATTGTGCTTTTCTAAGAAATGATGAATAGGATGGTTTCAGAAAAACCTGGTGAGACTTATATGAACTGATGCAAATTGAAGTGAGCATCATGAGAAGAATATTATATATAGTAAAAGCAATATTATGTGATGATCAACTGTGAATGATGTGAATGACAGCTATTCTAATGATACAATGATCCACAACAATTCCAAAGGACTCATGGTGAAAAATTATATCCAGCTCCAGAAAGAGAACTAATGAACTCATTGCAGATTGAAGCATACTTTTCCCACTTATTTTGCTTACTTTTTGTTTTGTTTACAACTTGGCTCAGGTGGAAGGATGTCTTATATGACTTCACAAGTATAATGGGTACCATATTACTTGCCTTCTCAATGGGTGGGTGAGGGACTGGATAGAGAGATTTAGAACTCAAACTTTTTAAAGAAATAGATCCTAAAAATAAACCTTTTTAAAAGAATGGGAAAAGGAAAAAAATGTGGCCCAGAACAGAACACAATCATTAAGATACTGTGTGATCTGGATATAGGGCAGCATGATTATTGCCTCCTTACTCCTAAAAGCTATGTTTCTCTTTTAGATTAAAGATTGGTTATTGTGTCATACTACCAGCCCACAATAAACTTATAATCCACTAAGATTTCCAGATTTTTCCAGACAAACTTCTATCTAGCCATGCCTTCCTCATTTTGAATTTTAGTTCATTTTTAAACTCAAATGTCAAAGCTATATTTATTATAATTCAAGAACTTTTGAGTCCTGATTCAGCTCTTCATTGTATCAGCTGTTCCCTTCAGCTTTGTGTCCTTTGAAGATTTTCTAAGCATTCCCCAATGCCTTTATCCAAGTCACTGAAAAACTGTTAAGTGGCATAGTTCTAGGAAGAGATTCCTGTGGCTCCTCCTAGAAACTTCCTTCTAAGTTAACATTAAACTATACATGGCTATTCTTTAGGTTTAGCTATTCAGTTAATTTGCAATGTACTTGATTATGCATTATTCATCAAATGCCTCTCCATTAAAAGATCATTAGGCTTCCTGTTAGTTCTGAATTTCTGCATCTATGATCTTCCAGAACTTTCCTTCTGTTAATTATTTGCTGTTTATCCTGTATATAGCTTACTTTGTATACATTTGGTTGCATATTGTGTCCCCCATTACATTGTAAGCTTTAGGGGCAGAGACTGTCTTTTTTCTCTTTTGTTTGTATACCCAGCACTTACCATACTGGAACATAGGAAATGTTTAATGTTGTTCATTGATTAATTTTCCATACATGTATCATGGGATACTTTATCAAAAATTATGCTGAAACCTTGGCAAACAATCTATATAATTCCTCTGGTATGCCAGGTAAGTAATACTTTCAAAAGTAGGTGAAAAATAAAGGTAGTTTGGCCTGATTTATTCTTAATAAAACCATATTGGCTATTTATAATCACTGCCCTCTTTTCTAGGTGGTCACAGACCATACTTTTAATAATTTATTCTAGAATCGTCCCAAGCAGTAAAGAGTCAAGGTCACTGACCTATAATTCTCAAGTTCTTTAAGCTACCATCTGTTTAAAATTGGGTCAACATTTATTTGCCTTTCTCTAGTACTCTCCTATTCTCTAAGACCCTTCAAAGATCACTTAGGGTAACTAAGCAATCATATCTACTAGTTTTTGTTTCTTCAGTCCCCAAGAATGTACAGTTTATCTTATCCAGATGATTGGAATTCATCAAGATTAACTAGATGCTTTCTTTATCTTTTCATGATTATGTTAGGTATCATCTTCTATTAAGTACATTTTCTTGTCTTTTTTGTTGTTGTTTTGTTTGTTTTTTTGAGACTGGGTCCTCCTACTTTAACCTGGCTAGCAGCACAGCAGCCACTCAAAACTCAACATGGTAGCTTTATCGCCTTCAACACCACCTCTAGGATCCAGGAATTACTGGTTACTTAGGTTTTCATAATTTCCACTCCGTAACCAATTTTTTACTTGGTGAAAATCAGGCACAGAATAGAATTCTCCCTTATTTATTCCTCTCCTTTTTGAAAGATAAAGTTGTGATGAGCACAAATGAATATATTATTAACTGCTCTACTTTTTCAGAAAGTGAATTCCAACAAATGTCCAGCTAGTTCAAGTTCCAATTCATGACTACTGCATGGCTGTGTACCAGGATGATGAAATATTTCCCAAGCTCCTTGTCTGTTTTCTCTTTCTGCTTAGGTGATCCTTAGCATATTCCAACAGGAATACTTGTTTCTTCCTCTACTGATCTTCAATCAAATACTTTCTACCATGCTTACTCTCTCTCTCTGGTTCCTGGATTTCCTCATATGAGTGTGGGTGTTGTCCGTCATTTTCGAAGAGGACTCAAATGACACCACCATGATAAAGTGAAGTTTCAGTGTATCCAATTGTGGCTGATCAGAACATACAATCTTGGAATGCTCTACCACAGGTTGGGCACCCATATGAATTTTTGGGATGGATACTCCAAATTTGTGCATCCTACATTCATTTTGTGCTGTCTCACTTCTGCTTTGCTCATAGAGCACAGTACCCTTTCTGATGTGGACACACCATGCTGAGCAGTCCTGTACCAGTGTCTCCCATGTTACACAGTCAAATCCAAAGTTCTTGAGAGAGGATATACTCATATGAGTATATTTTCTTAATGTATAACATTAGCCCTTTTCTCTTCATAGACATGGAGCTAGAAAAGACCTTAGAGGCCAAGGAGCTTCCACTCTCACACCCCTTCCCACACATATATTACGTGTGAGGAATCCAAGGGCAATCAAAAGTTAAATGACTTGTCCAAGGGCCCACAGAGAGTAAGGGGCAGAATCAGGGTTTGAACTTAGGTACTCTAACTCTAAATGTGAAACTCTTTACTTAACACATTACAAATATTTTTTGTATTATGAATTGGGTTTGATGATCCCTGAGGTCTTTTCAATATTCTGTGATTCTGGGATGCCATTTTCAGTTTTTTCTTATCCTACCCTTCTTTCTATATTTATTGCAGACAAGCTGAACCATTTGCTGTCTCCTGTTCATTTCTTGTCCTATCCTGTCTCCATGTCCTTGGTCACATTCCTGGAATGGGTTCTCTACTTTATCTTCTTGGATTAAAAAAAGTTATTGAGTATCTATCATGTTGTGAAGGTCATGCAAAGCTCTTAAACTATTAGAACTAAAATTAAAATTGTTCAATACTTTCATTTAAAAATAAGGAATTTCCGGCCAAGGACTGCCCATTTGTAGTCCTTCATATTTAGGAATCTGAGACTGTGTATCATTTAAGTTCAGGAGCTCTGAGCTGCAGCAGGGGTAAACCAAAATGACTGTCCATAATAAGTCTGGCACAAATAAGTTGTTCCTCTGTAAGTAGAGGGCCACTGGGGACCAGAAAAGGAAAAGACTGGCCAGATTGGAAAACTTAGTAGGTCAAAACTACAATAGTCAGTTGGTATAAAGATTGGGTCCATGAGGAGTCACTGTACTTCCAGACTGTCATAGTTAGGGAAATTCAACCTCTAAAAAAAAAGGAAGGAGGGAAAGGAATTGAGCTTCAGGGAGTTTGTCCTATTTCTTTTGGGTGAGGTAAGGTATACACTTTCAGATTCACATTTCTATCATTAATTTCCTTGTGTTAGGAAATTCACTTTAAGACAAAATTTCATGGTGTATTTTAGAAATATTTGGGAAACTCCAATTACCAAAGTAATAGCAAGGAGTCAAAATGGCAGATGAAAGGCAACCACTCAACATTCCCCTCAACTTTAAAATAACTCCTCATATAAAAATGGCAGAGGGAAGTGAAGACTATTCAGAAAATTGAATACATGGAAGGAACTGAGGATATTTGGCCAGCAGAAGAAAGGGTTGGGTAAGGAGAAGTACAATGGTTGTCTTTAATATTTGAATGCCATCTTGTCAAAAGTAAAAATATTCTCAATAAAAAGAGATAAACATGAAAACCATATTTTTCTAAAAGGTAAATAGACAAAATAATATCAAAAATTGAGGGGAAAATTCTCTGATAAAAGCTTCATTTTGAAAATATATAGGGAAATGAGTTAAATTTATAAAAATAAAAGCCATTCCCTAATTGATAAATGGTCAAAAGATATGAACATGCAGTTTTCAGAAGCAGAAATCACTATAGTCATATGAAAAAAGTGCTCTAAATTGCTACTGAGAAATACAAATAAAAACAACTCTGAGGTACTACCTCATAGCTATCAGAAATGACAAATACTGGAGAAAATGAGGTAGAACTATTGATGGAGTTATGAACTGGTCCAATCATTGTGAAGAACAATTTGGAACTGTGTCCATAGAGTTATAAAACTGCATATGTTTGTAAGACCAAGCAAAGTAGAATTTTTTGCTATTTTTGTTTTACTAGAAGTGCCCCTGATTGAATAATGTTATTAAAGAAGATCTTCCCTACACATGGATGAGTCTGCCCACTGAGGGAAGCTTGATTAGGGGTGTTGTTTTGTAGGAGGGTCCCAAGTACCTTTTATTTTTCTATTCAGGCACTGGGTCAAAGGGTCATGGCCTCTGGCTCTGAAAAATGGATAAAGACTCAGAGGTGTGATTTTACTTTGGGGATTAGTTTTTGTAAGAAGGTTTGTGTGCCAGATGAGAGATACTGGGAAGCCATTAAACAGCTTCCCTGCTTTGAAAACCCAGATCTTGGTGCTTCCCTCTCCGGCAACTATGGTAGACAGTTGTACCTGTCTGTTGATTTACGATATTTGTATTGATTATGGTCAGACAGAGGAAGCCATGTCTGTTGATCTTTCATTTCTCTATATTTTCTCTGAAGTTCAGGGTACTAACTCCCCTGAACTAGGTGAATGATATATGTGCTTGATTAAAATGATTGTTAACCCCTCAAAAGTTGCCTTTCCTTTTAGAGAAGCACATCAAAGAACCTATGGTAGCAAGCCCCCTGTGTATGTTGGGGTGCTTCCTAATGCAACTTTTTGACTCAGCAATACCGCTACTATGTCTGTGCCTCAAAGAGATAGAAAAAAAGGAAAAAGGACCTATATTTACAAAAATATTTCTAGCAGCTCTTTTTGTGGTAAAATAGTATTGGAAATTGTGGGATTCTCATCGACTGGGAAATTGCTGAACAAGCTGTGGCATATGATTGTGATGGAGTACTACTGTGCTATGTGAATTGGTAAGACGGATGGTTTCAGAAAACAAAATATGGCAAAACCTATGTGAAATGATGCAAAGTAAAAAGTTAGTGAAGTGAATGCCACATTGTAAATGTGTGTAACAGCAATATTATAATATTGAATAATTGTGAAAGGCTTGGCTGCTCTGATTAATACAATGATCCAAGACAATTCTAAAGGACTTATGATGAAAAACATGCTATCCTCATCCAGAGAGATATATGATGTAAAAGTACCATTCAAAGTATAATTTTTTCACTTTATTTTTCTTGCTTTTTTGTGATATGGCTAATAATGGATTTTTTTTAAGAAACAAAGGAAAGGAACAAATCAAGAAATAGACATCAGCTCCATTCTCACCAGAATTGTGATTTCAGCAATGCTAAAGCAGAAACTTTTGTCACCAAGAGGAATTAAGTATTCCTCACTTATAACACATACCTTCCTACAAAAAAAAAAAAAAAGAAAAAGAAAGAAAGAAACCTATCTCTAACTCATTATGGTTAACTATCACAGGCCAACAGGGATCCTTGTTCTGGTAAGCTAAGGAATCACTGGTTACTAAGTTACTATAGTTTTCATAATTTCCAGTCAGTAAACACTCTCTTCTTCTTGGTGAAAATCAGGCAACCTTGAAACAAAAGTCTGGAGTCGCAAGTAAGCAGGGAGAGTGAACTCTTGGTTGTTTTGACCCAGGTTGTTTCATACCTCCAGTTTCCAGACTAATCACTAATTTAGTTTTCACTCTAGTATTACCTAATGAAGGGAGTGGATGACTAGTCCTTGACACTTCCTATCTTCTGAAGTCAGCCTTTTCTTCCTACTCCAGTCCTCATTGATCTCCTTCTCTGAACTCCTCCATGACTTGTAATCTGTACCACATAATTTAGCACTTAATTACCTCTTCTTTTGTATTGCTTACTGTTCTTTCCTGTTGTTGCTTCACCAGCTCATTTGTAAGTTCTTCTCACTCAATTCAATTCAACCCAAATTTATAGAGATTTTTTTCTTTTTGTTCAGTCCCTGTGCTCCAGGTCTTGATTCTATAAAGGTGAATAAGTGCTGTGCCTATCCTTAAAGGAGAAATATGACACAAATAACAAAGATAACTAGAAAGACAAGTGTCCTGAAAGAGAAAGAGGCCTTGTGTAATGAGAATGATGCATTTAGAGTCAGAGGACCTGGCCTGGAATCTTGGCTTTACCAGTTACTACCTGTTTGGCCTCTGACAAGTTCACTCACCATTCTTGGCTTCATTTTATTTTTCCGTAAAATAAGGGAGTTGTACATCAGACCTAGAATACAACAATCACCTACTTTTAAACACAATTACTATGGGAAGACAAAGGAGAATCTATTCTACATTTAGACAGCTATGACTGTTAGAAACTTTTTTCCTTAAATTGGACCAAAATCTGCCACTCAGCAGCTTCCTGCCACTACTTCAAGTTCTGTCCCCTAGGGCCAAGCAGAACCTATCTAATCCCTTTTGACATGACAGTACTTCAAATATTAAAGACAGCCATTGTATCTCCCCCTACCTAGTATTTTCTTCTTCAGGCTAAACATCCTCAGTTCCTTTTTTTTTGCATATTCTTTCCTTCTCTCTGCCACCCTTTAATTATGAGACTTTGGATAAATCATTCTTCTTTTTTTAATTTCTGTTTCCTCATTTGCAATGATGGCGTTGGGCTACTTGACATCTGAGGTCTCTTCAAGCTCAAAGACCACTACTTGCTTGAAAGTCTGTACCATTATGACTTTTTTATTTGATATAAGTTCTTGATTAAACTGAGATGAAATCTGCCTCACTGGAATCTGTTACTCCAAGATCCTTTTCCTCTCCACAACTACCAAGCCCAAATCCTTATCATGATATGGAATGAAAACCAAGGTACCAGGTTGAGAAGGTGGCAGGAGATTGGAGGGAGGAATGAGCAAGAAGGGAGGTGCTTAGGGAATAGCAATTCACTCTGCTTGACTATTTTGTAGAATATGGTTGAAAAGGCACAGATGTTGGGACCAGATTATGGTGGACCTCACTTGCCAGATAAATAAGTTAAAGTTTCACTCCACAGGCAATATGTAGCTCATGAAGGCAAGATTCAATCAGAGGCACTAAAACAAAAATGGCAAAAGATTCTAATTAGCTTGTCATTACAATCCACCCTTCCAGGATACTTGGCCTTACAAACTAAATGGCCATGGATCCTGGAACAAATAGAGGCACTATACTTCTTGATTATACTAAAACTAAAAGGGCAACTAGGTGGTGCAATGGCTAGAGCACCAGTGCAGGAGTCAGGAGGACCTGAGTTCAAATCTCACCTCAGACACTTGACACTCACTAGCTGTGTGACTTGAGCCAAGTCACTTAAGCCCAATTGCCTCATCCTGAGTCATCTCCAGTCATCTGGAATATCTGGTCACTGAATTCAGATGGCTCTGGAGGAGAAGTGACTTTGGTGACTTGCACAGCTGTCTCTCACTCAAAACAAAGTCAAGCGCAAGTCATGCCATTATTTCTCTGATGGCATGGTCTTCTTCAGCAATGAAGGACAAACACACATACACTAAAACAAAAATAGCAAAAGATCCTAGTTTGCCTACCATTACACATATCCATGAAGATTCTGAGGAACATAGTTAAAAAAAAACATGAGTAGAAAGACACATGAATAGGGACCATGCTTAGGGAAACTTATAACTTTGAAATGCATGCCTTGATACACACACACACATACACACATATACACACAAACATATATACACATACACACACATATATATGTCTATTTGTATAACTGTATGTGTATAATAACTTCAGTTTTGATTTTTTCTCAAATAGTGATAGAGAGTGGGACAGCTAGGAGATGCAGTGAATACAGCATAGATCCTGGAGTCAGGAGGACCTGAGTTCCAATCAGACATCAAACACTTGACATTTGCTAGCTGTGTGACCTTGGGCAAGTCACTTAACCCCAATTGCCTTGCATTTTCCCATCCTAAAACAAAACACCATAAAACACATCACATTTAAGATTGCCTTCCATTGTGTGGAGGGAGGGAGGAGAAAGGATGGAGGAGGGAAGGGGAGAAAAATTTAAAACTTATGGAAGCGATTGCTGAAAACTGAAAACAAATAAATTAATTCTTAACAACAACAACAAAAGAAATATTGATAGAGTTTGTCAGCTAAAAAGCCAGTCCATTCTACTCTTGGACACCTTTAATCTTTAAGAAGTTCTTCCTTATATTGATTACTTTTCACTGGGAAGAATAAGAGCCCCTTCAGAACCTCTCATCTGTTTCTTGAAACTTCTCAGCATTATTGCCATTTTCCCCCTCATTTTGTTTGGTCATGTAAACAGATGTATCCCTGCTTCTGACTAGGAGCCATGTTCTCAATAACATTTGCCATTGCATCCTTCATGACCCCTAGCATCTCTTCTTTCTTGGATCTTCCATCTCTTTCTCCTTTCTAACTTCTTATAATTATGTTCATGCTTCTCTGATTTTAAGAAAGATGGTCTTTCTAGTTCATCTAGGTACCGTTCCATCTCTCTCCTTCTATTCACTGCTAACGTTCTTATAAAAGTTGTCTACAACTGATTCTTCTACTTTATCACCATCCATTTTTTGTTCAACTCTTTTCAATCTGATTTCACCCATCACTGTATTGAACCTTCTCTATCTAAAATAATAAATCACTTTGTAATCTGTAAATCTAATAGCTTCAAGTTCTTATCCAACTTACCTCTCTGAGATATATGCCACTGTTTACCATTCCCCATCTTGTACACTCTCTCTTCCCTTGAATTCAAAGATATCATATACTCTGTCTAACTCTCTCGCCACTATTTCTCCATTTTCTTCTTTGACATCCCATCCACTTAATTCAGGTTTTCCTTGAAGATATCAACTAGGCCTTTTTTTTTCTCTTTAGCCTCTTTGGCAATCATATTCATTCATACAGTTTCAACTCCATTTTCTCTGCAGAGAACTTCCAAATTAATTTTGCCAGTAAACAACATCTCTTCTGGAGTACATTGAGATTTCCTACAAGATTTCTCTACTCAGATATGTTATTGGCTTCTCAGTCTCAGAATATCCAAAACTGGGCTCTCCGGCCTAGTATTAGGTTTTTTTAATTTTGAAAATTCTGTATTCTGTAAATTCTGTATTCTGAAAATTATTTCTATCTGAGATATCACTACTGACCCTATCTCCCTTATTCAAATCTTACGTTTATATATAAATCTTCCCTCTTCCTTATCTCTCAAATCGAATCAGTTATGGGACTTTGTCAATTCTACCTCCTCAATATCTTTCATATTCATTATTTCCTTTCTTCCTACTGCCATGAATCCTTAATCGATGTACTTTTTACCACTCTCAGACTCTTTAAAGCACCTTCTCTTCTGCTGCACTCTAATGTACATATTATTTAATATGAATTAGAATAATAGTTGACATTAATCAACTGAAATGATGCTTTAATAGGTTAAACCTGCACTGAGACTTTTGGGACAACCTATAAAGCACTTCCAGGTTCATGACGTCCATGGTATAAGTTATCTGCCTTAATTCTTACAATAGCCCCTGGAGAGATAGATACTACAAGTATTATGATCTCTCTTTCACCCAGAAAACAAACTGATATTTACAGGTGAAGTAACTTGTCCTTGGTCACACAGCTAGTGAGGGGTGGAAATAGGATTCAGTCCAAGGCCAGAACTCTTTTCATTATATGAAGCAATTAGGTAGCACAGTGGATAGAGCACTGGACCTGGATCTGAAGATCTGAATACCTGTGTGACACTGGGCACGTCATTTAACCTATGTCTACTTCAGTTTCCTCATCTATGTAAATAGAGACTCTAATAGCAGCTACCTCTTGGGGTTGGTATGAGGATAAAATAAGAGAGTATTTATAATGTGCTTTGCAAAACTTGTGTTTGTCCTTCATTCTCAAAGAGGACCGTGACATCAAAATGATGACATGACTTGCACTTAACTTTGATTTGAGTGAGGGAGGACTGGGCAAGATCACCATCCTCACTTTCTCTTCCAGAGCCATCTGGGTCCAGTGACCAGATATTCATCAAGATGACTGGATATGGCCTAGGATGCAACATGGTACCTTGTCCATTTTTGGCTAAGTCTTATCAGATTCTCACTTTGAGTAAGATACACCTATTCAATGAATAGGCTTCTTTAAGTACTTACTCAGGTTATGGCCCATTTTAATAAAAGAAAAAAACCCAAAAAATCAAACTGGGAGGGAAAGACCCTCAGGGTTAGTAATTTGCAAAACTTAACATACTATAGAAAAAATAGAAGCAGTAGCAGTAGCAGTAGTAGTGGTAGGACAGAAGTAGCACATGAAGGGCAGTTAGGTGGTACAGTGGATAGAATACCAAGCATGGAATCAGGAAGACTCAACTTCCTGAGTTCAAATCTGGCCTCAGATACTTACTGGCTATGTGACCCTGGACAAGTCATTTAACCCTGTTTATCTCAGTTTTCTCATCTGCAAAATGAGCTGGAGAAGGAAATGCAAACTGCACCAGTATCTTTGTCAAGAAAATAGGGTAACGAAGAGTTGGACACAGTTGAAAAATAACTGAACAATAACATAGTAGTAGTAGTAATAGTAGTAGTAGTAGTAGTTGTTGTTGTTGTATGTTACCCTATTTCTGTGTTTGAATTTGTTTCTTGTTCCCCTCCTAGACTATAAACTCTAAAGAAAAAGAACCATAGCTTGTCAAAACTTTTTATTTCCTCTATCATCTAGCACAATGCTTTATACCCTGACCTATACACACATTTGTTGGATTGAACTGAGCTGCATCCTAGAGAGGGTATTCATTATCTATAATATGATGGACAAGAACACAAGGTTATCACTGATTCTTTTTGACCATCTACTGCAGCACAAAAATAAACTTATTTCCTCTTCTAAATGATGTAATTTTCATATTTGTTCACCCTTAAAAAGGGTAGCAGTCATCACTAAGGACTCTCATGGATTTCTCAAGTAATGTCTGTTTTACTACAGTGATTAGATCAGGGAAATGTCATAGTATATCAAGGTTTAAGCAAAGAATTGTTTAAACCTCTCGTGACATTTGGAAAGATGGAAAAGATAGGTACAAGTGACAATTTAGTTTGGTTTGTTTGGATTTGGTTAAATGGCCATACTCAAAGAATGTTAAGTAATGAATCAATGACAAAGTGGAGGGAGATCTCTAATGAAGGACCTTAGGACTCCACGCTTGTCCCTGTTCTTTTCAACAGTTTTGTCAATGACTTGGAAGAAAACATTGTTAACAGTTCTTATCATATTGACAGATTCAATTGAGAAAGACAGTTATATTAACATAACAGAATTGGGATCCAAAACAATATTAAAGAATGAACAGTATCTAATAATATAAAATATAGTAAGAACAAATATGAAGATCTGCACTTGATTTCATAAAATCAATTAAATAGGTATAGGATGGAGCATAAGTCATTTGGATGCAGTTCACGTGAAAAAGATCTAGGAGGTTTAGTGAACAGCAAACTGAGTATGAGCTTACACGTTGATATGACAATCCCAAGAATTGATTCAGTATTAGACCGTATGGCCACAAGAATAGTGTCCAGGACATTGAATATTCCTTATCCTGCCTTGGTCAAAATAGTGTCCAGAAACTTAATCAAAGTTCCATGTATCACATTTTGAGATGGACATGGCAATGTGTTGGCAAATATTTTACAACTAACTCTCTGGGGAAAAAAAGGTACACAGGACATACCTTTAAGTTTAATTTGCACTATTCATATTGCCTCTATCCCTTTTTTAAAAAATCTAGACAATCAAAGAAAAATCAAGCCCTGATATGTAGAGTTTGCTGATTTTTAAAGCAAATGCTCACATTGAAACTTTCACAATCAGCTCTCAAGACCCAATCCAAACTGGCACCAGCACACCTCTGGATGGACAAACTCAAGTATATCTAGAAGAGACTAACCAAGATCTGAGGGGGGGAGGGGGTCACAGAACCACATCATAGAAGGATCAGTTGAAGGAACCATGAATATTTCATCTTGAAGAGACAAGACTTGCGAAGAATATGATAGCTTCAAATACTTTATGTGCTTTCATGTAGATAAGAGGTTAGACTTTTTCTGCTTGGCCTCATTGGGCAGTACTATTACTAATGAATAAATTTAGGAAGAGTCAAATTTTGGTTCATCATGTGGGGACAATTTTAAAAAGGAAAAGAAAAATCTTAGCCATTGGCTATCCAGAAAGTAGAACGGGCTGCCTTGGGAGGTAATGAGGACTCTATGAAATGTGACCACTTGTCTGGGACACTATAGCAGAGATTCGTGTTTTGGATATGAATTGTAATACTGTATACGGTCTCTGAGGCAACTTTTAGCTCCAGGATTCCATAATCTTATGTGTCTTCTCAATTTTCTCTGGACTAAATACTCCCACTTAAAAAAATAATAATAAAATGTTAGAACTGGAAGGGGAAGGGAAGAGAAATGGCATAAGCATTTCCCTAACTCCTACTAGGTACCAGGCATTGTGCTAATCACATACAGTAGGATCTGCACTTTCTAGATACAGTTTCCCTGACTTCTCTGACACAGCTTCCCCACATGTCATCACCCACTTGCACCCCATACAAGCTGGCTGGCTCCTCTTTTGTTAAATATTCAGTGACTTACAAGTACCTCATTATATCCTGATACCAACTTGAACCAAGAGAATGTTTGCTTCAGAGCTGTGCCTACAATGGCACTTGTACAAATATGTCGTGTCATCCACACAACATCACTGTGAGATAGGCACTATTATTATTCACCTTTCACAATTAAGGGGACTGAGGCAAATGGATTTTTTTAATGACTTGCCTGTGTAACAGTAGCATCTAAAGCCAGATTTTAACTGAAGTATTACCGACTCCAGGCAGATTGCTCTATCCACTGCACCCCCAGATGCCTCAAGAGACCATCTAATCAAAAGTTCTAATTTTACATATGATGAAAAAAAATTCTAGAAATATCAAATGATCTGACTGACTGAAGGAATGAATGAAAAGACTCTTATTAAGTGCTTGCTATGTGCAAATTGCCATGTTAAGTGAAAGAGATACAGATAACAGTAACACAGTCTCTGCCCTCATGGTGCTTATATTTTAATGCAAGAAGACAACTTATCAAGATCCCATATCTGAGAAAGAACTGTAACATTGATTTGTTTCCTCCCCAACCAGGACTCTTTCTACAACATCATGCTTCCTCCCAGTGTCCCGTCTAATTTTTTCCACTATTCTTCATATAGTGTGTTTCTCAGACCCCTTGACATTCTTGTTACCTTTCTCTGGTTGTCTGTTGACAATGCTCTAGTTTATCAACATCCTTCTTTAAATATGGCTCCCACACTTTAACATAATACTCCAAATGTGAACAGACCAATACAGTGTTCAGAAGGATTAGTCTTTGCTCTTTCACCATTCATCTATTACCCAACAACTGTTACTTAAACATCTACTATATATCACCCAAAGGGCAAGCGAACCAGCTTAGCTAAAGCAGCAAGGCACTCTAAGGAGAGATAGGAAAAACTGTGCTCCAAGTAAATCTAACCATTGCTGGCACCTCTGTCTCCACTTTCCCTCAGATTCCAGCAGATAGCATAGGACCCTGAATCCAAGAGCCCCAGAAATAGCAGTTCCACAATACCAGTCTTTCCTCCAACCTATCCCTGAGATGAGCAATATCTATTTAAAAAAGTCTACTTTCTTTGCTACCGCTAAAACCAGTTATTGACCAATTGCCACTGATACATAGGTAAGCCCAAGATACCCAGGAATACTAGAGACTTCCAAACTATTAGTCCTACATTTAGACCAACCCCTGTAGCCAGTATCCGCAGAAGCAAGCCCTCTGCACATGAGACCTGGCAACTGCTTCTGCAGGTGGTGACATCCTCACCTCCTCAACAACCAGAGGTGCTACAGAATAGGAAAAGAATTCTCAACAAAGTCCTTGAACTGACAAATGGTTCCACGTTAAAAACAAGAGTTTACCAA
>JAQQSK010005001.1:0-12357 GCA_028658325.1 Potorous gilbertii
CAGGGGTAGAGAGGACTCTTAGAAATCAAGTAACTGGCTGAGAAAAATGCCCAGAAAAGGGAAAAAAACTAAGACCATTGATGGGTATTTCCTTGAGAAAATCATTCCTCCGTTTGACTCTGACAACGAGGAGGTCTGCTTACCCCCAGGTAAAGACATGGGAGTCGAGGCCTCTGTATCCCAAATATCTGAAAGAGATACCCCATGGGCTCAGGCCATGGAGGAGCTCAAAAAGGATTTTGAAAACCAAGTCAGACAGGTGGAGGAAAAACTGGGAAAAGAAATGAGAGAGATGCAAGAAAAGCATGAATACTCTTATAAGGATAATATATAGCCAGGTTTCACAGAATAACATAGTTTTCAAAGATTTCATGTTTCATTTCATTCAAAAGGCAGTTAAGAGGCATTAAGTCAATTAAGGTGGGTATGAGTAGATATCATTTATCAACAATTATACAAGTAAGTGATATAGAGAATAGCATGTCATATTAAATGTATGACCAAAAAGAAGCCTGGACAGTCATGTAGCTAGAGAGAAAGATAATTGAAGAACAGACCATGTGTTCCCTTGATATCCACAAAAAATCAAAACCTTTAGAACCAGGTGAGATTATACCAGAAATGCAGGGCTAGTTCAATTTTAGGAAAACTGTAAGCATAATTGACCATGTGTGTTCATCCTTCATTGCTGAAGAAGACCAGGCCATCAGAGAAATAATGACATGACTTGCACTTGACTTTGTTTTGAGTGAGGGAGGGCTGTGCAGGTCACCAGCCTCACTTCCCCTCCGGAGAATGCAGTGACCAGAAATTCATCAGGATGACTGGAGATGACCCAGGATGAGGCAACTGAGGTTAAGGGACTTGCCCAAGGTCACACAGCTAGTGAGTGTCAGGTGTCTGAGGTGAGATTTGAACTCAGGTCCTCCTGACTCCTGCACTGGTACTCTATCCACTGCACCACCTAGCTGCTCCTATAATTGAAATTATCAATAACAAAAAATTATATAATTGCCTCAATTGATGCAGAAAAAGCTTTTGACAAAATACAACTCATTCTATTTTTAAAAAACCACTAAGAATCACAGGAATAAACGGAGTTTTCCCTAAAATGATAAGAATTATCTATCTAAAACCATAAGAATGTGTTATCTTTTATGAGTATAAGCTAGAAGCTTATGAGATCAATGAGATCAGCTGTGAAGCAAGTATGCTCATTAGCCCCATTATTATTCATTACCACCATAAATGATAGTTATAGCAATAAAAAGAAAGAAAACAAAATTAAAGGAATCAGAATAGGCAACGAGGAAACAAAACCATCACTCTCTGAAGATGATATAATGTTAGAGAATCAATTAAAAGACAAGTTGAATGAGCAACTTTATGAAAGTTGCAGGATATAAAATTAATCCACATAAATCATCAGCATTCTATATGTTGACAACAAAGTCCAACAGGAAAGGATAGAAAGAGAAATTCCATTTAAAATAGCTATAAACTATATAAAATACTTGGGAGTCTACCTGCCAAGGAATGACGTGAACACAATTACAAAACACTTTTTCACACAAATAAAGACAGATCTAAATAACTAAAGAAATATTAATTGTTAATGGGTACACTAAACCATTGTAATAAAAATTACAATTCTACTTAAATTTACTTATCCAGTGCCATAACAAACTACCAAAAATATTTTATAGAACTAGAAAAATAAAACCAAATTCATCTGGAAGAATAAAATATCAGGAATATCATGTGAATCAATGAAAAAAATGTGAGTGAGGCAGATTAACAGTACCAGATTTCGAATTCTATTATGAAGCGGTAATCATGAAAACTATCTGGTAGTGGCTAAGAAATAGAATGTGGACCAGTGGAAGAGACTAGGTAAATTTTTAAGTTTTACCTAATTACCACAGTAATCTAGTGTTTCATAAACTCAAAGATCCATTCTCTGAGGACAAAATCTCACTATTTGACAAAAACTTCAAATGTGTTTTGTATGATTTCACATGTATAATTGATATTATCTTTCTTGCCTTCTCAATAGGTAGGGGGAGGGCAGGAGGCAGCAAAAGAATTGGAAACTCAATTTTTTAAAATGAATGTTAAAAATAAACAAATGATAACCCATTATTTTTAGAAAAAAAGATCTAGAGAAAGGCCTCCAGCCCTATGGGGTATTTAATGGGAAGCTAGGAACAAGAATTAGATATAAGAAATCATGGGTGCAGGTGGCTACATATTAGGAGAGAGTACTCGCATCAAAGTAGAGATAACATTTCAGGCCAAACTGATGATGAAATGGATTTGTATTTTAAATGTTTTATAGATACAGTTTACATTTTGGGACCCTTTGTATAATTATCATTTAATTCCATTTAATGGAACTAGGAACTTGACTTTACTAGTTTAAATTATTACAGAGGTATCTTTGTATCTTTACTTCGATATTATTGATTACACCTGTGATTTATATGACATTGAGCTCTTGGTCAGGAATCTAACCCTGAATGGAAGCATTTTTCTTTGAAAAATATAATTTGCTCTATCATGATCCAACTTACATTGTTGTTTCTGGGAAACTTCTGGCTAAAGTAGGTTCTCCTGTATTCATGGTAAGGTGTCTGGTAACCAAAGAACATGAGGATGAAAAACTAGAAAATGTAGGAATGAAGCAATAGCCCTCTATTTTACATACCTACACACATATATGTATGTATATATATGCACATATCTGTGTATATGTATTGTATATGTGTGTATACATACATAAATACATGTATATGTATACACATATATACCTGCATATGTATATACATATATACCTATATATGCACATAGATGTGCATGCATGTGTGTATGTGCATATGTACATGTATGTGCACATAACTGTATATGTGTGTATGTATAGATATACACATACGTATATATGGAGAGATATATAGATATATCTTCTCTGGGGAAAGCGGAGTGACCAGCCTAGTGCTCTACTCCAGGCAGAAATCAAAGTTTTTCTTGGACAAAGGTGTACAAGAGTCTAAAAATATTTATACATGCCTTCCTATAATCTCCATTTAGACAAACCTGTGTGGACATACACCTAAACCACATGGGCAACATATACACACACACACACACACACTCACACCCCTACTTTATACTTCTATAGCTGTTAATTTAGCATTAATATTGCAATACATTAAACCAAGAATCCTTTATGTTTCTATTTCAAAGAAAAATCAGATAGGTTTATGTAGCATCTTGTGGGTTAATGAGATAGATTATTATAAAATACTAAATTGGATTGAGCTCCAGCTAAAAATGGGATTCACTTACACTTGCAAAATTCTAATGTTTCTCTTACCATGAGTAGCCATGACTATAATGAATTAAAGAGAACTCAGTTTAAAGAAGTGGATTATTATATTTGACAGTAAATGAAAACCTCATGGCAACTATTGGATTTGGTTACAGCTGTCCCTAGTTTGCATGCATCATTCCCAGTCTTGACTATGACCTAACTACTTGTTTAGTCTTGGGTTGTATCGAGACAACTGAAATAAAATGAAATGAAGTGCAGTTAGCCTGCTTTACATTGTTTTGAAGCCTGAGTCAGGAACCCACATGGTCATTCTGATGGATTGCTACAAGTCGGTCACAAACAACTCAAAATTCCAACTCCGCTGTAGTTAATAGTCATGTTGGATAGGCCAAGTATGAGATTTCCATAGAAAATGGAAAGCTTCTCTCCCCTGGGCATTTCACAGAGATAAATTTGTATAACAACCTACTTACGTTATCCTTCTACCATCCCCCCTTTTGTAAAGTTCCCTGGAGAGTGGATGCTGTAATCCTTGTGGATATGTTAATTTGAGAAGAGGGATTCAAACTATGAAATTGGGGGATGTTAGGGCTAGAAGGGACCTCTTTATTTTCTAGATAAAGAAACTGAGAAGTGGTAAAAGGTGAAGTCACTGCTGTGAAACTCACTATCACTGGGTTTCAGCATCCTTCCCTACCTGATACTGAAAAATGGAAAAGGTCATACAAGAGACTTGGCTGCTGAGAAGTTTTTTAAATATTAGTTTAGAAGTAGTTTTGATTTGAATATCAGAAGTGACAATTAATACTCTTTCTACTTATATGATCCTTGGCAAGTCACTTTCTGAGCCTCAGTTTCCTCATCCATAAAGTAAGAGGTTTGAAAAAGATGATCTTTTAGTTTGGATACAGATCTGAATCCTATCCTTCTCAACCTCTGCTGAATATAAACTTACTGAGGTCATTGACATGTTTTTTCTTTGTATCCCTAGCACAGTGCCTAGCCCATAATTGGTGCTTAATAGATAATTGTTGAATGGCTAATATGGAAATATTTTTTGCATGATTTCACATGTATAATTGATAATTATTTCCTGTCTTCTCAAAGGGTGGAGGAGAGACTGGAGGGAGGGAGAGAATTTCGAATTCAAAATTTTAAAAAAATAGTGCTAATTATTTTTTCCTTATAATTGGGAAATAGTTAATGAAATATAAAAGTGAATTTTTGTTGATTTAAATTATGTGATCCTGAAAAAATCATCTCAAGAGCATTATCAATTATTTGAATTTTCAGGTGACTTTCTGCAGAAGTCCTGCTTCACAAAGGAAATTGTCTCAAAGGATACTGTGCATATTTAAGTAGTCTCTCAGGCATTATCCTTCCTGAGCTATTTAGACTTCTTGGTGTAAATGAAGGTGTGCACCTCTGTCCTCACCTGGTGACATTCTCATCCCTTTATTTATTACATTTATTCCTCCCATACTCCCCCCTTCCACTTTTTATAGATACAAGCCTCCCTGGATAAATAGCCCTGTAGCCTATTAGCGCTACTTTCTCCTCCATAATAACATCTGCAGTGAATTTAGCCCCACTGACATGCTGCAGGATGGATGAGGCCTCTAGAAGCGGAATGATATTCCCTTGGTCTCCATACAGAGGGGGAGGCTCTAAATCCTGTGGTGAGCAACTTCCTTTTCTGTGGGAGAGAAATGAATGGACAGACACAAGGGGAATGACTAATCCCAGTCTATTTATTTACAGATCTGACAGTGGTGTTTTTGAATAGAGATTTAATATATTAGCACGAACATCCAGGCAAGCTTCACGCACTGCCACTAAACAACTGTCCATCTTTGAAAGTTCCATTTCTCTCCCTAGAGATCTTGCTACAATGTTTTCTCCAGAACAGGCTCTGCTAAGGCACAGACGTTTCATTTCCCTTCTCACCTCTCCATTACCTCGTGCATGCATCGATTTTTATCCCTCACCATCAGAAAGCATTTATTATTTTACTACATTTGACTCTGTAATAGGGACTGTACAAACCTTTGATTTTCAGCAAGAGGGAAAAGAAACAATCTAGTAATGTATTACCACACAGCCAAAGGTGGCACTGTGCTGAGAACAAAGGAGGAAGATCTGTTTCTTTTTGCAGTGGGCAATGAGGCACTTCTGAGCTAGAATTAGAGAGCTGGACTCCACCTTGGGCACTTTTTACATCTGCCACAGGCTTTCCCTTATCTCCTCTACCTCAGACTGTTGCACTAGCATACTAATTATCTCATGGCCACTCATTTCTCCCAGCTCCGATTCATCCACCACACAACTGCCAAACAGACAATCCTAACAGATCCTAGATCTACCCATTTCACTTTGCTGGTGAAGAAACCAGAGTGGCTCTCCACTGCCTTTAGGATAAAGTACAAAATCCTCTATTCAGTACCATCTGACTCCATAGTACCATCCAACTCCAAACCAGCTCTGGAGAGTTGACTGTGTTAAAATTTCAATGTAAGCATTTATACCTCAGAAATTAATAAATGTTATAAAACAGGAAATGGTTCATCATTGACTGTCTAGGTTTCATAAGGGATGGACAATTTTAATAAAGCACATTAAACTTAAAATTGTGGCAGGCATATGTTTTAGGAGAGTCACTAGTTAAACATTTATCAATCAATAAACATTTATTACATGGAAGCAAAGATAAGATTCTGGACAGTTCTCAACACAAAGAGTAGTATTTCTCAAACAGACTTTCTTGAAATGAAAATTTATTGTTATATATTTTGAATCCTCTTGTATGTTCTGTTGCCACATGACAGGTTTTTTTTCTTCTTTTCTTACTTTGCATTTAAGTTTCAATTTAAGTTTGTGATATATTACTTTTTCTTTCCTCTATTCTGTATTTGAGTTCTGATGGTTGAGGCTAAAATTTGGAGCAACTTATATCATTTGCCCTACATTCCATTCCATCTCCTGCCTTTGGGACTTTGCACAGGATCTCTCTAAAGTCTTCTCTTTTCTACTTTTGGAATTACTGGGTTTTTTGAGTCTCATCTCAAGTGTTGTTTTGTTCAAGAGGACTTTCATGGTCCATCCAAATCCTTCAACCCTAACTCACAACATATTATTTTGGGTGTGTTTATATATAAAATCTATTCATCTGTGCACATGTTGTTTTCCCCAAATAGAATGTAAACTCCTTGCAGTCAGGCACTTTTTAAAAAATTTTGTATCTGTATCCCCTAGCCTTAACACAATGCCTGACACATAGTAGGTACTTAATAAAGGTTTATTCATTTTGAAACCATGTTCAAAAAGTGATTAAATTGTACATATCTTTTGATGCAGTGATATTACTACTAGGTCTCTGACCCAAAGGAATCACAGATACATACAAAAAATATTTATAGTAGCTCTTTGTATTATGGCAGTCTTGTACAACTTGTAAACTTCCTTGGGCTGCAGAAAGTTTAGTGTAGAGACAGACTAATGGTGATTGTTTGCCACGGGTCATGTTACAACAGGAGAGTATGCAGTGGCAACTCTAAATTTTTCACTGACCTCCTGGAATCCTTTGACAGGCCATAAGTGGCCCATGGACTACATGTTGTATAGGACTGTCTTATGGCTTAAAAAGAAAAAAAACTGGAACCTAAGTGGATCACCATTGACTTTGAAGTGGCTGAACAAATTTTGGTATATGAATGGAATGGAATGGAATTGTGTTTTAAGGAATAATTAAAAGATCTGTTTCAGAGAAACCTGGGAAGATTTGTATAAACTGATGCAATGTGAAGTGAGCAAAACAGGAACAAATTACAGAAGAATAACTTTGTAAAGAAAAACAACTTGGAAAGATTTGATTACTGTGAGCAATGCAATGAACTAGGAATTCTAAGAGGGAGAAATGAGGAGGGAGAACATTTGAGACTTTGGAGAGATCCTGTGCAAAATGCTTCCAGAAGACTGAGGCTGAAGAATCTTGAAAGAGAGGTGATGAACTCAAGATACATAATAAGACATACACTGATAAGGAGCCTTGCTTTGAAAGTTACATGTCAAATTTATTATATATTTAAAATAAAAGCAAACAATACAAAAACCATACACTCCTGAGAAAGGAAGAAAAAATAATATAGGGGCTGGGAGAAAATGGCCGTTAAGATCTAGATTAGGTTACACATTTGGATGGACATGTGTGTGTTCGTTCTTCGTTGTCGAAGAACACCATGCCATCAGAGAAATAATGACATGATTTGCACTTGCCTTTGTTTTGAGTGAGGGAGGGCTGTGCAGGTCACCAGCCTCACTTCTCCTCCAGAGCCATCTGAATCCAGTGACCAGATATTCATCAGAATGACTGGAGATGACCCAATTGGGTTAACTGACTTGCTCAAGGTCACACAGCTAGGGAGTATCAAATGTCTGAGGTGAGATTTGAACTCAGGTCCTCCTGACTCCTGCACTGGTGCTCTATCCACTGCACCACCTAACTGCCCCTTTGGATGGACAATCTCAAAATGGATGGAGAGGTTGCTATGTATTTGAAATCCTAGAAATGTCAAGAGGGAGCAAATATTCTGATCCCCCTCCATTAACAGTATGTTAATGGATTTGAAAGACGACACAAGTATTGGAATGTATGGTCAGAATGTAATGCCTTCCAAGGGCATGGCATCTAAGGTCTCTTCTCTAAGTCAGGTGATATATAAATTCTGATAATTCTTTTTTTTTAAGAGGAAATACAAACCATGGTTAAGTGGGTGGTAACCATACCATCTAATTCTCTGGGTTGTGTTTGAGTTTACAAAGATTGAATAGTCATGGATCACAGGTGTTTTCTCTTTAAAAACGAAAAAAACAAAATAAAATAAAAATAAAATAAAATAAAAAATAATCAGCCTTTGATTTAGAGGCAGGCTGGTACAGTGAAAAGAGCAGTGGTCAAAGATTGAGATTCAAGCACTAAGTCATTGACCATATGCTAGCCTTGATTTAGTCTTTATGAGACTCAATTTTCTCATCTGTAGAATGGGAGTATGCTGGCATAGAGAATGAATGAATACATGCAAAGCACTTTTTTACCTAGAAAGCTTTCATTACATTACAAAACACAAAAGATTATTGGTGTCATTTGTCTTCAAGATTCTTTAGCACATGACTGATGCTGAAGAAATGCTTGCTGCTATTGTTATAGGATGGAATCTCAAAACAAGCTAATTTACAGAAGGGAAATGACAAAAGTTTCAAGGAATGTACTCTGCTACAATTTTCTTCTTTGCTCAGAAACCTTTAAGACTGGGAAAGATTTTTTTAAATTTCTTCATAAAACTCACTCCAGCCAATGAACCACTTACTGCTGTGTTTGTCCTTCATTGCAGAAGAAGACAATGCCATCAGAGAAGTGATGACATGACTTGCGCTTGACTTTGTTTTGAGTGAGGAAGGGCTGTGCCAGGTCACTAGCCTCACTTTCTCCTTGTGAGCCATCTGGGGGCCACTTATGGCCAGCCTGCCAAACAGCTCACCCATTTTTATTCAGTAT
Source organism: Potorous gilbertii (assembly GCA_028658325.1). Taxonomy (NCBI): domain Eukaryota; kingdom Metazoa; phylum Chordata; class Mammalia; order Diprotodontia; family Potoroidae; genus Potorous; species Potorous gilbertii. Next base: position 8,883 of record JAQQSK010005001.1, read on the forward strand.
ACTGAAATCTGATTCAATTCAACAAATATTTATTAATCATTTACTACATACAATGCGCTTTATTAGGGTTTGGGCTGCAAAGACAAAACTACAACAAAATGGCTGCCCTCAACGTGCCTGCCTATAACTGGGAAGATGCATCATGTAAAGAGATTAAGGAAATGAAAATTTTACAAAGTAATTTCAAGATGGAGATTATACTAAGTACTAATGACATCTGGAAAGGTTTTCATAGGAAGCAGAAGCATCCAAGATGTGCTTTGAAATAGATAATGGATTCTAAGAGATGGAGGTGAAGAGGGACTAGGTGCCTCCCAGATAATGGGGGACCACTCATCTAAGGGGCCTGAGCCAGGTGATGGAATTTTGTATTCTGGAAGAGCAGTCAGATAGTTTTCTTTTGATGTAAGCCATTGTTCTAAACTTTTGTTTTCGTTTAGTTGCTTTTCAGTTATGTCTGACTCTTCATGACCCTATTTGGAGTTTTCTTGACAAAGATACTAGAGTGATTTACCATTTCCTCCAGCTCATTTTACAGATAAGGAAAGTGAGGCAAACAGGGTTGTGACTTGCCCAGGGTCACACCTAATATCTGAGGCTATATTTTAATTCAGGGGGATGAGTCTAACTCCAACCGTGGCATTCTATCCACAGTGCTACCTCCCTGCTTCGTTGTGGTCCACTAAAAAATTCAGCTTTATTCAAATATGTGTGCTCCTTAGTATATATTTCAAAGTGAATCAAAGTAAAAGGGCAGCTAGTTAGCACAGTGGATAGAGCACTGGCTCTGGAGTCAGGAGGACTTGAGTTCAAATCCAGTCTCAGGCATTAGCTCTGTGACTCTGGGTAGGTAACGTTTATTGAGAAGGAAGGAAGGGTGGGGAGAGAGAGAGAGAGAGAGAGAGAGAGAGAGAGAGAGAGAGAGAGAGAGGATCAAAGTGAAATAAAACATTTCATTGACTTTGTTGTTTAAACACTGTGGCTAAATTAGAGGGCCTTTGTGATTCCTTTTGAGTTTGAAGCATCATCTACTTGTGATTGAATTGAATGTCTGTATTAACCTAGAATCTACTCAACTCGCCCCAGTAAAAATTCAGACGCTTCCAAGTAGCTGATTATATATTACACTGATAGTTTTGTCGTCTGAGATGCATTTCTCTAGAGTCTGACTGTGAGCCAGTTTCACAGAAATCTGTCCAGGCAATATGTCTGGAATTACAAGTAAATTTTCAGTCAATTGACCAAATGCCCAGAAGTTTTAGTCCTTTGGTGCAATGCCCAAGTTAAATGATCATTTGATAAAATACATGACTGAAAGCTTTAGGATTTTGGCAAAACAACAGATCTGACAGTATGACACTGTCACAGATAGTTAGATAGATAGATATGCATATCTATGTGTGTATATGTATTTTGTGTATAGATTGTATATGTGTATGTAAACACACACATATATCCTACAAAGTAAAAGGATGTGCATGGTTGACACTCTTCAAACAGCATCCTTTTCTGCCAGCATCTCCCCAGGGGTGAAAGGGACCAAAGCCTCACCATTTTTCTGGATTGTTTCATTGTTTAAAACATTCATACATTTTTCCAGTACCACCACCATCACCCTCCCACTTCTCTGCCCCAACACAAACACACACACACACACACACACACACACACACACACTAACATTTTTGGCTTTGGAAAATCATTTCAAACAGTCTCTTACTCCTTTATGCAGCATAACCCAAAGGTATATGGAAAATTTATGTCTCACAAATTAACTTACTTGGTTTGGTGACAATTGTGACATGCCTAGGAGGCAGCTAAGTGGTCCATTGGATAGAGTCCTAGAATCAGGAAGACCCAGGTTCAAATCTGGGATCAGAGTAGCTGTGTGACCCTGGGCAAGTCACTTAACCTCTGTTTGTCTCAGTCTATGAGAGAAAGAAATGACAAACCACTCCAGCACCTTTGCCAAGAAAATCCCACAAATGGTATGGTCCACAGGATTATGAAGAGTTGGACATCACTGAATAATTGAACAGTAACAACATGACCACATCTAAATGTCTTCACTGAATTCACAGAATATAGTTGAATTAATGTTTGTGTGTTTCAACCGTCAAAATGTTTGATGGACAAGTAATTGATTGGCTCTAGCTGAAACAGTTTAGTAATTAAAACAAAATCATAGAATTTATTAGCAGAAAGGGACCTATACAACTCAATTTTTCTTTAGACAAAGAAGCAGTGGCATCTAACGGAAAGGGTACCTGGAGGAAGAATTGGGTCTGAATTCTACCTTTGACATTTACTAGCTTTATAAACCTTGGTAATCCATTCTAACTCTTCCAAGCCTTATCAATGAGTGTTTTCTCATCTCTAAAAGGAGGATAGTAACACCTGCCTCACAAGGAGCAAGTGAGATAATGCATATAAAATGTACTGCAAGCTTTAAAGAACTCTAATTGTCAGCTGTTATAGTGATGACGATAGAACAATTAATGTTAGGTTCTACAACCCGGGTATTCTGACTCCTAGGATGGTGCCCTGTTATATGACTCTGTCTCTTCAAAAAATTTTAGCAAGTTGCTCAATAAGCAGCCAGGGAAAAAAGGTCTTCCTCTTTGACTACAAAGGACTAGCCCCAGCTTTTTTTTGGTGGGGGAGAAGAACAATGTATTTGGGGTCAAACAAAGAGTATAATGAAATTTTAGAGATATCTAACTAGGAAACTAAGAAAAAAGATAGTTTTCGTCTGGTAGTTTTCCTCTAACATAAAATAAGAATCACCTTGGCATAATGGATAGAAAGTCAACCTCAATTAGGAAGACCTAGTTTTGAGTTTTACCAATGGCCACAAGCAATTCTCTTAGACTATACATTTGTGAGAGGCTTGTACTCTATGGCTACACATTGTGCAAGGCCTGTGAGGGATAGAAACACTCTATAGGATATGGTCCCAGTCCTCAAGGAGTTTACACTATAGTAGTTGGGAGAACAAACATATCCTTTGAATTAGAAGACAGTTCCACACTGGTATGAATAGTAAATTGCAATGAAGGGTTGAAAGAAGGGAGGGGTGAGTGTGGGCTGAAATAAGAGAAGGCATCATCAAGCTTGGAAAGCTGGTGTTGGATTTTGAAAGATGTAAAACGATTCAATTCAAACTGGTCATGAACTATGTAATTTGGAACTCTGAGGAAGGAGTTTCATATATCAATGAAGGAAGTTCAAAGGGCTTATTCAAATAAAAGAACTTCCTCCAAATTTCCTTCAGTTATGTCTGACTCTTCATGATCCCATTTGGAGTTTTCTTGGCAAAATACCAGAGTGGTTTGCCATTTCTTTCTACAGCTCATTTTACAGATAAGGAAACTGAGACAAACAGGGTTATGTGACTTGCACAGGGTCACACAACGAGTAAATGTCTGTGACAGGATTTGAACTCAAGGAGATGATTCTTCCTCACTCCAGGTCC
>JAQQSK010005001.1:12457-37050 GCA_028658325.1 Potorous gilbertii
CCCAGCCAGTTACTTGACTTCTGAGAGTCCTCTCCACCCCCTGGCCTAGATCCTCCCAGATAGTGCTTGGGGTCTGAGATTCAAATGCTCCCAGCCAGTTACTTGACTTCTGAGAGTCCTCTCCACTCCTGGCCTAGGTCTGCCCAGTTAGTGCTTGGGGTCTGAGATTCAGATGCTGCTCCCCAGCCTCAGGACTTTTGGCGGCTGGCCTGACTGCTATTCAATGGGAGCTTATCTGTTGGTTCTCAGGTAGGGTCAGGGCCGCCTCCCAGGCCCAGTTCCGTCAGGGGGTTTATGCAGAGATCTTTTGTAATGGAGCTGCTGCAGAGCTCCTGCCTTCTCTGGGAGCCTCTGGCCAAGCTGCCTCTGCCTCTGCCGCAGTGGCTGCCTCCCGAGGGGGTCTGAGTCCTGGAGATTCCCTCCTCCCCTCTCAGCCTGTCTCTTTCACTGACCTGTGAGTCTGTGGGTGGAAGGACGTTCGTGGCCACCGGAGATTACGGTCCCTGATGCCTGCTTGGATCTGCTCGCTCCTCTCAGTGCTGCATGGCCGGGGCAGGGGGAGGGGAGGGCTCCGCTTCTGTCCGGGCACGATGGACCCCTTGGGTCGGCTTTTCAGGGCTCTCTGCAATGGAAATCTCCTTCACTGTGTTTCTGCGGGCTTCCATTGTTCCAGAATTTGTCAGGAGTTCTTTTTAGAGGAAATCCATGGGCTGTGGGTTCGGAGCTAGCAAATGTGAGTCTTTCTACTCTGCCGTCTTGGCTTCGCCCCCCCTAATTTTTCTTTACAATATGATTAATGTGGAAATATGTTTAATATGATTGTGCATGTGTCATCTATATTGGATTACATGCTACCTTGGGGAGGAGAAAGGAGGAGAAAATTTAGAACTCAAAATCTTATAGAAGTGAATATTGAAAACTTAGAAACAGAAATAAAAAAAAAGAGATGAAAAAGCAATTTAGTTTTGAGGAATCATACAAAACATGGTATATTGATGTAGTGAAATTTAATGATATAACAGATGAGGTGATTTTAGAGAATCTTTAAAAGCATGAATTGAAGCACAATGAACTGAGTCGAACCTGGACAGCAATTTATACAATGAAAAAAAAACCAAATTATGTAATGAAAGCCATTTCAAAAGAATTAAGGACTGTGATCAAAGCAATGGTCAACTACATCTTTAAGGGACTTTTGATGCAGTATATTCCCTATCTACTAATAGAGAGATCATGGACATAGGAAACTTTTTTGTGGCATTGCCATAATATGTATTTGTTTTGCTAATTTTCTTTTGCTATTTTATTTCTTGCAAGGGTTAGTTTTAATTGTAGGATGGGGAATGGGAGGGTAATAATGTCAAAAACAAATAAAAATGTGACAATTGAAATAGTTTTTAATGTGCTAACAAGAACAGAAGGAAGATGAAATAAGCAAAACTTTTGTTGAAAGTAACTGGTTAGATTGATTAAACACCATTTTTAAAGAAGAAAAAGCATACAAAAAGATTCATTATTTCAGCTACAATGCGTTTTTGATCTTTTTTTTGTGAAAAGTGCTCATTTTATTGGTGTTTGTTAAGTTCAGAATAAAAAGAAATTAAAAACAAATCACATTATTTAATTATATTTGATATCAGAGTCTGCTGAAATGACTGGAAATATTTCCCCCTCTTTCTTGAGTGGAAGAGATTACCTAAGACTTATATGATAGCTCTTCAAGTATTTTAAGGGCAAGGATCATTTGAAAGGGGATTAGTCTTGGTCTACATAGCCCAAGAAAGCAGAAATAAGAACTATGGATGGAAATGGCAAGAAGACAGACTGACTTGAAGTAAGGAAAAACTTTCTACCAAATCAGTTATCTAAAAGTGGAATGGACTGCTTGGGGAAGGAGAACTGTAAGTATCCTCCTAATTAGAAGCCTCCACACAAAGGCCAGACGATCTCTCCCATTTGTCTTGACCTATATCTTGCCACTGAATCCAGATGAACTCCAGATAAACTAAGGTTGATGACTTTGCACAGTCATCCCTCACTTAAATCCAATTAACTTACAAGCCATAGTATCACCTCCTTGATGCCATGATCCTCTTCAAGAAGGAAGTACAAACAAGATGACTTCTTAATGTGTATGTTACAGAGAAGGGGTAAACAAGGGTGAGGGTGGAGCAGATTCCTGTTCAAGTGCAAATTGTGCTAGATGAACTCTTAGATCTCTTCCAAATCTGAGATTATGAGATCCAATGAAGAAAATAGTTTCATATAAAGTGTGCCTTAGTTGGAGTAAAGAGAAACCTCTGTTTAAATCCCTCCTCTGATACTTACTGAGTAACTTTGGGCAAATCAATTAAACTTATAAGTCCTAAATTTCTTTAGCCACAAAAGAATTGGTTGCATTAGATAAATGTCAAAGTCCTCTGGACCTCTTGATTCCATGAAACCTTTTACTTTTTGAAAACAGAGTCATATCTCTGGGCCCTTGAGATCATTGAAGGAAGCAATACAATCAAGAGAATGTATATAGTAGCAACAATTTTGTTTTATGAACAACTTTGAACAATTTTGTCTTATAAATACATAGGACATATGAAGGAAGATGCTTTCTCCATGCATCCAGAGGAAAAAAATACCTAATAAATAGAAGTATGCATAGAATAATTTTGCATACACATATAGGGTATTTATTATCAGTATTCTAAAAATGAAGACTCTAAAATGGAGAAGTCAATTGACATGTCTTGAATAAAGCTAGGATTAGAATCTGATCCTGTCACTCTCTACCTGTACGGTCTCAGATAAGTCATTTAAACACTCTGGGCCCTCGTTTTCCCATCTATAAAATGATCAGGTAGTCTTACATCTCTAAATCTATGAACCTATGACTCATATATTCTACTGAAGAGCCCATTTCATTAATTATTCAGATATTTGATTATAATGTCAACAGCTTTTAAAATATTACTATCAGGTTAATTTTTTCAAGTTTTTCTCACTTGCCTTAATGATAAGACTATATAGACTTGATGTCATAGTTAGAAAACCTTTATGATATTCACTACTCAATTTTTAAATTAGATTGCAGTAAAGAAAGATGTTAATTTTACTTACTAGAAAAACATAATAATGCTGGAACCTCAGTTATGGAATATTCATAATAAATAATTGATAGAACAGAAAATAAAGAGACTGTTTTAGACTATTTTAGATTCATGTGCTAACTTCAATTTAATTCAATGCATCAAATATTTATTAAATGTACACTCTGTGTAAATTACTATGCAGGATAAGGGAGAAATATTCTCTGCTCTCAAGTAGCTTCCATTACACTTTGGGGATACACTAGGTACACAGGTAAGAACAAAATTATTTGTGGAAGGAAGGAGGATTAAGCACAAAGGCAGGGGGGAAGTTTAACCTTTTTGTGTGTGTTATGTATTCCTTTGCCAATCTGGTGAATCCCATGGATCTCTTCTCACAGTCAAGTTATTAAATACAGAAAATAGCATATGTATTTAAAAGGAAACTAAATATGATAAAACACAGTTTTATACATACTTACATACACACACATATTTCTAAATCGTAGATTGATGGTTAAGAACTTGTGAATTAAGATCATTAGAAGACTTCCTCAAAGGGCTATAAAACTGTGCATGCCCTTTGATCCAGCAGTACCACTACTTGGTCTATATTTCAAAGAGATCATAAAAAAGGGAAAGGAGCTATAATATACAAAATATGTACAGGATCTCTTTTTGTGGTAGTAAAGAATTAGAAATTCATGGGATGCCAATTAATTGTGGAATGACTGAACAAGGTGTAGTGTGAGAATGTAATGGAATACTATTGTTCCATAAGAAGTAATGAATAGGTAGATTTTGGAAAAAAAAAAACCTAGAAAGACTTACATGAACTGATGCTGAGTGAAGTGACCAGAGCCAGGAGAACATTGTACACAGTAACAGCAACATTGTGAAATGACCAACTTTGATAGACTTAGCTCCTCTCAGGAATACAATGACCAGACAATTCCAAAAGATTCATGATAGAAAATGCTATTCACAACCAGAGAAAGAACTGTGGAGTTTGAATACAGAAAGAGGCATATAATTTTCTCTTATTTTTTTTTATTTCTTGGAGTTTTTCCCTTTTGCTCTGATTCTTCTTTCATAACATGACTGATGTGGAAATATGTGTAAAATAATTGTACGTGTGTAGGTTATATGAGATAAAAGGTCATCTTGAGGAGGGGGTAGGGGAAAATGGAGGATAATTTAGAGGTCAAAAGTTTACAGAAGTGAATGCTGAAAAAGGAAACTAAATAAACAAATTTTTAAAAAAGAAAATATTTAATTTAGGAAATGAGAATTGAGTTAATTGCTGATAAGAGTTAGGAATTCTAAGTGACAAAGGAGATACTGAATTTCATTAATAAGGGAGGACAAACTCTTTCAAGCTAGGAGAATGGGAAGGGAATTTGGGGGAATTTTGGGAATCCCTAATAGTTCCATTTGTTTTGTGAATGCTTGTTGTTGAATTTGTTTATCTAGCTATTACCACCAAAGGAGACATTATATAAAGGTGGAGTGGTTGACTATTGCTCTGTTGTCATCCTTAATGTCAAACTCAAGTTAGGAATGATCATCGAAATATACTACTTTCCATGAATGACTCCTAGAACACTACACATTTAAGTTAGATAGTAATTCAATGTTTACTAAGTACTTATTCTGTATGTTCTAGACACTAAGCTAAGGGCTAGAAATACAAGGAAAAATGAAAGACAGACCCTGTTCTTAAAGAGTTCACAGTCTAATGATAGAGACTACATAAAAAAATACAAACAAGGTAGAAAGAGGATAAGTTGAAAACAATAAAGAGAGGGTATGCATTAGAATTTCCATACATGCATTTCCTTGAAACTATTTTTCAGCCACAGTCACTTTGGGGGTTAATGAGTTCCATATGTCTCCCATCTGCTGTACAAAGTGATACGTCCATCTATTTTGTCCAAACTTTCTCTCTTTTATGTTTCATGGATTATTTCCTACAATGGAAATGCCAGTAAACTCTACATTTTCCTCACGATTTTAGAACTTCAATAATATTTGTCCTCTCAGATTAAAAAATAATCTTTGTAGCATGCCTCAAAGTGGATCTTCAGCTAAAATTGTTTTTACATGTTTTTTTGGGAAAAAAAAAAGAAAACAAAAAAGTCTTTTTTGAGACTGTCTCCAAGTCTATGATAACTGCCTTAATGTGCAATAATTAGAGCTTTACTCAATATTTTATGTGTAAATGTCACTTAGTTTTACACAGGGGACAGGAAGAGAAAGAAAATTTGCTTTATAGTTCACTTGCTTTTGTTCTGATGAAGTCATCAAGCCGGTATTTTCAAAGCCATTAATGGAGACTTTTGGGCTCCTTTCCCCATTTATAAATGATAGTTTAGGGCATAAATATTTTCAATCATTTTCCCCCTCAAGTTAATTCTAAACAATCACCTTTTATTATTGAGCAATATCTCAACACTGAAAAAAAATTGTCCAACAACTTCGCCTAAATAAAACATAGCTAAGAACCTTCCATGTTACTCCCCTGCTCCAGAAATTTCATGGTTCTCCATTTCCTCTCTTTTAAATAGAAATTCTATTTCTTCTTATTTAAAACCAATTAAAACCCAGCTTCAGCCTAGTTTTCCAAGTGTATTGCACATTAATTCCCTTCCTGGACTATTTATTACAGTCATGCTGCCCAGCTTTCTCTTCCCTGAACTCAGTGTCCCTTCTTTTACCTATGTGACTGTAAACTGTCTTCTACACCTGACACACCATGCTGACTTCACTTCTAAGGATTTCTTGCTCCTAGTATTCTTGTTATTTCCAGCACCAAGCCCAGCACCTTACAGAAAAAAAAATAGAGGTCAAAAATTGCATTCTACTAGTTTTGCACTTTACTAAAAGGCTAACCCAAATAGGTCTTTATATAAGTTTTGTTTAAAGGGTCCTACACAAAACCTTTTTCAGTTTAATAGTTTAATTGGTTTGGTACATTCAAAAATACATGCCTTGTAAAACACTTTTGATATGCCATAGATTATTGCCCACTCAGTGACACAATCATGAAATGAATTGAAACCCGTTTGCATTAAAAAAGGAGGTATACTACTCCAGGAACCATCAAATCAACTTAATAACTAAGCCAGATCAGAGAAGGAAATGACAAATTACTCCAGTATCTTTGCCAAGCAAACCTCAAATAGGGTCATATAAGGTCAGATACAATCAAAACAATTAATCATCATCATCATCAACAGCAACAAAGGCAAATAAAAGCCAGCTAGTTGGCAAATCCTTCATAATTGTTCATCAATGTGCATGTGTATGTATATGCCATAGTTATAAAACAGACACATGGTTATCATTAAAAGTCATGGAATCGAGTTAAATCTAAGAATCAGAATTCTAGACATTTGTCTGAATATGAGTGGCAAAAATTTAATATTGTACTCCAAGACAATACTATGCATCTCATATTGGAAATATCAGCATAGTCTATTATTTCAAAAAATGGCAGGACAGATATAATTCAAATTCTCCTAAAGCCTGCTCCTGAAGAAGAGGATATGATAACTAGCATTAAACTCAGCTCCAAAATGCCACTTAATATGCTCTGTAAAATTTTCTTGGGGCAACAAAATATGTGTAAAATATAATTTCACAAGGTACGTATTGCAGCTGCATCATATATTTCAACTACAGCTTAGCTTCCAGGATCAGAGCATAAAAATCTTTCCCAATCATTCAGAAATAAGCCATCAATAAGAGCAATTTCTCCTTATGTAAATACAAAAGCATAAGGGGTTAGTTAGCAAATCTGGTCCTCAAAAGAAGTTCTCCAAATGGGTTCACATAATTCCTTGAGAACCAGGCTTTACATTAAGAAACTTCTGCAACCTAATAATTTAAATTCCATTCTTACAGTGGTGAAAATCCATTACTGTGTTTAAACTGGATAGGATTCAAATTCAAATCCCCTCCTGAAATCCAATAGAGAATGTTAATTTTTGTACTGATCCACTTGCTTCCGGTTGAGTGACTGTTTTCTCAGTCTCTATGTATGAAAGCACAGGAAAAAGGTCAGCATATTTTCTGAACTTTAAGTACTTTCCAAGAAATTCCATTTGTCTAAAACACTTGTTAATGGATTGTATTATTTAGCTATATCAAAGTCTTATGACTTACATATAAAATCCCTACCAAAAGAGCATATAGTGAAATGATTTGTCAATCATGAGAACCATGATTAATATAAAACACAGGGGTTAGGGACTGGATTTATGATCTCATTAGTATAGGAAGTTTCCTTCTACTAATTAAAATTGAAATTTTCTCTGATATATGCAGCCTTAAAGAGTTGCTGAAAGCATTGAGAAGTGATTTTTCCAGGCTCATCTATATGACAAAGACAAGATCTGAACACATATATCTTTTATTATAGCTGTTTTTTATGTAGCAGCTCTCTTTGTCCACTATGCCACACTGACTCTTGCATAGGAAAAAAAAAAGACATGGAACTTATTTTGGATAGAGCATAATTTGCATTTCACGTAGGTTCACGTAGAAACCTTCGATTCAACTCAATTTAAGCAAAAATGTATTAGTATGCTATGAAAATGCTTTAAGAAAATAAAAAACAAATTAAAAGTAGTGTCTACTTTCAAGAAGCTTAAGTTCCACTGATGGAAGATAGAGCTTGAGTGCAGATAATTAATTAGAATTTCAAGACATTCTGAGAACTAAAAGCTAGGGGAATTAGGAAATCGTGCTTTTGCAGGTGTCACCTTAACTGAATCTTGAAAGTAAATACAGATTCTAAGAGGCAGAGGGGAGGAGGGAAAGTATTTAAGTTATTTATAAGGGACAGCCTGTGCTCATACAGGAATGGTTGTGTTTCTCTTTTTGACCCCAAGGTTTTCTTGGCAAAGATATTGGGGATAATGGGCCTTCTCTAGCTCATTTTGAGGAAACAGGCCAACTGCGTCAAATGACTTTGCCAGGGTCATGCAGTTATATCTGAGGTTAGATTTGAACTCAGGGGGTTGAGTCTTCTTGAATCTAGGTCTGGCACTCTATCCACCATGCCATCTAACTACCTCAAGACAGAAATACAAAAGATGATAGGTTGAGTTTAGGCAATAGGTACCAAGTTTGTTTGTTTGGAACACTGTATGAAGGAAGTTATATAACTTCCTTTAAAATGACAGATTGATATTTACCAGTGAATGCAATATTATTATCTGAATAAGTTTTTGTAATTTTCCTGTATTGAAAGATAGTCTGGTGCTCTGAAAAGAGTACTATACAGGGATCTGGCAGATATGGATTTGAATCCTGATTCACTTACTAACAGGGCATCCCTAGGCAGTCTCTTAACGTCAATTTCCTCTTCTGCAAATTGAAACAAACACTGGCATTCACTGCCTCACAATGTTACTCTGAGGAATTTCCATATTTTGAAAACTCTAAAGTGTTATGTAAGTGGGAGTCATCTTTGCTTGTGGTATAACTACGAGATTTTTCTTTGCTTCATCCTTTTTGATCTATTTTCTAAGAGTCTCTCCTTAATTATTTTTTTCTCTTTATTTCTCAACTCTTACCTCCTCCTTTCAACCCAGTATATATGTTACTATTTATATTCATTCGCAATGGGATTTCATCAATCACCACATTTTTATTTTATTGCATGAGTTGCTAAGACAACCAATTTCACCCATTAGCCCACAAACACTTCTAATAGCACCAGTTGCCATTAATAGCATAAAAATAGGATTTGGCATTATGGAAGATTATTAATTATGGAAGATAATTAAGTGCATGACAAATATTATTTAGCTTTCCCTCATCCTCTTTTATATATTAGATTATTCTCTTTGCTCATTTGGACTTCACTACAAATATCCCACTACCGTGTCTTTCTGTGCCTCATATTTTGCACACATTTGTTGAATTGGTCTTCCACCTCAACAATAACAAGCATATTTTCCTTACTATCCCCTCATAAAACCTAGAATCTTCCAGGGAGATGTATCAAATCTTTCAATATCTTCATAGTGGGATCCCTAAACTCCAAATTTGATCATTTGTATAAAATATATACTTTGAAAACTGTAATAATTATTTTTTAATTTAATTATGAATATTAACCTTCATTAATGCTGGGAAATTTTGTTATGTAACTACCTAGAAACAGAAATTGTCTCTTTTAGATTGAAAAATACCTAGAATAATTCTATAGGATTGTAAATCTAGATCTAGAAGAAATATCAGAGGTGTTCTATTTTGTCTTTTTACATAAATGAAAGAAATGGGACCTTGGCAGTTGAAATGATTTTCTCAAGTGCACAAAAGCAATAAATATCAAAAGTGGCATTAGAAACCACGGTCTTGCACTTTAGTGACAGGGTTCTTTCCAGTGAACAATTATGTTAATGGATCAAGAAGAGGTTCTTTGAACCTAGACCATAAATGCTGAAAATAATTTCTGAGATAATCTAAATCAAACCTATCATTGAACAGCTTAATCAACTGATTGCTGGAGACATAAAATAATAAAATCATACTTTTATAGTAGAAATGGATCTCAGAAGTCATTTAGTAATATTTTAGACAACGAGACTAAGGCCTAGAGAGATTAAATAGTCCAATATCATCCAGGACTCATCATCCAGAAGCAGAATTTGAAAGGAATACTGTGATTCCCAATCTCACAGTCTTGTTATAGAATATAGAAGTATGTGGAGTGACTTATCCAGCATCAGAAATGTGAAAATAGTATATAAAATAGCACCTACACCTTTAAATTTAAATATTATTTTATTTTTCCCTATTACATAAGAGGAACATTTTTAGCTTTTATTTATACAAGATTTTGAGTTCCAAAATTTTCTCCCTTTCTTTCTTCCTTCCCCACTTCTGAAAATGGTAGGCAGTTTGCTATAGTTTATGCAGACACTGTCAGGTAAAACACATTTCCATACTTATAATAATTGTGGAAGAAACAGATAAAAAGGAAATAAAGGCATGATAAAAAATAAAGTAAGTGAAAAAAATACGTCTCAAACTGCATTCTGAATCCATCAGTTCTTTATCTGGATATGGATAACATTTTCCTTCATTTTCCTTTGTACTTGTCTTGAATCTTTATGTTGCCTGGAAGAGTTGAGTCATTCATACTTGATCATCATAAGATGTTGCTGATACTGTGCACCATGTTTGCCTGGTTCTGCTTATTTCTCTTGGGATAAGTTTGCACAAGTCTTTTCAGGTTTTTCTGAAATGTGCCTGTTCATCATTTCTTATTGCACAATATCATTCCATTATATTCATATACTACAGCTTGTTCAACCATTCCCCAATAGATGGGCATCCCTCAGTTTCTAATATTATACTACCAAGAAAAGGGCTGCTATAAATACTTTTGCAAATATAGGTCCTTTCCCCCTTTCTGTGATCTCTTTGGAATACAGACCTAGCAGTGTTATTGCTAGATGACAGGGTACTCACAGTTTGGCTGCCCTTTGGACACAGTTCCAAACTGTTCTCCAGAATGTTTGGATCCATTCACAACTCCACAAAGGGAGCATCAGTGCCCCAATATTCCCATATCCTCACCAAAATTTATCATTTTCCCTTTTTTTGTGATATTAACCAATCTGATTGGTGTGAGGTGCTATTTCAGAGTTGTTTTAATTTGTATCTAATCAAAAATGATTTAGATGACTTCTTCATATGCCTACAGATATCTTTGATTTCTTCTTCTGAAAACTGCCTGTTTGTATACTTTGACCATTTATCAATTGGTGAACTGATTGTTTTCATATAAATTTGACTCAATTCTCTATATATTTGAGAAATGAGACCTTTATCAGAGACACCATAAAAATTATTTCCCAGATTTCTGCTTTCCATCTAATCCTGGTTTCATTGGTTTTGCTTGTACAAAACTTTTTCAATTAAATGTGATCAAAATTATTCTACATTTTGTAATATCTTCTTATCTCTTGTTTGGTCATGAATTTTTCCCCTCCCCATAGATCTGAAAGGCAGGCTATTCCTTACTTTTCTAATGTGATTCCTTCATTGGCTAAAGTACCTTTTAGCAAAATGCAGTTTCCTTCCTTATCTCTTTTACTCTTCTTCTGCTTTTACTTTGTCTAGATTCAGATTGCTACCCTTGCCTTTTTTTAAACTTTAGCCGAAGTATAATAGATTCTGTCCCAGACCCTTACTTTTACTCAAGGTGTTTCTGTCTGATTGAAGTATGTTTCTTTTAAGCAACATACTGTAGGATTCTGATTTTTTATCTACTCTGGTATCTACTTCTGTTTTATAAGAGAGTTCATCCCATTCACATTCACAGTTATGATTACTACCTGTGTATTTCTCTCTATTCTATTCTTCTTCCTGTTTGTCCTCTCTCTCCTTTCACCCTTTTTTACCTCACCAGTGTTTTTCTCTTTGTCTACTACTTCTCCAATCTGCCCTCCCTTTATGTCAATTCCCACCTGCCTTTACTTAATCTCTCCCCCTCACCCCTTGCCCCTACATTCCTTTCTGGTAAGATAGATTTCTGTATAGAATTGATTGTGTATATTATTCCCTCTAGTATCTATGCTTTAATTTCCCAGTCTTTAGGCTCATTTCAGGATAGTACACTGCCTTTTTATGACATCTGATGAAAGTTAATATTATTTTACAGAAAAAAATATTTTAAATAGTCACAATCATATTTTATTAAAAATAATGTGACTTTTTATTTGCAAATCATTTTAACCTACTTTTTAATATCTTTCTCTCGTAAAATGGAAATGTTGCCAGGTTTAAAGGAAGAATCAAGGGAAACACCTATAAATGGCTTAAGACATCTCTAGTATATTATATGCCTATTATTTAATAGTATTTTTTCAATATAGAATGCTAAACATTTCTTAAATGATTACCCTGAAACCAGAGAGGAATATGAAATATAGTGACTATATTTTAAACGTCATTTAAATTATTTATTTAACTTAAAGAACATGAAGGACTCAGTCTCCCAGAACCTACATTTAAGGAATGCATCCAAGCCAGTCACCTCTTCATTTCTGATCCAGCTGCATTCCTCTGGATCTTGCAGTCATACACTAGGAACCTCATACTCTGACAAGATCAGTTCATCCCAGGAATTCATACCTCATCAATATCCCCTTCCTATGAGTTTCTTCCTCTGGGGCTTCCAGTCTTCCCCAATTGGAGATGGTGTAGATGAATAGTTCCTGCCAGAACCTCACTTTACAAGGTCTCCAGGCTAGCCATCTCTTCATTTCCCACCTGGCTGCATTACTTTGGACTTCACCCTTATGCCCCTGTGCTAGGCATACATAGTCATATAGTAGGGGGTTAATAAATGGCTTTTGACTGACTTAAACACATTTCTTAAATAAACTAGTTTTAGTTACATGTATTCCTCAACTATGGAGAGTGGAATTGCAATGAATGCTCCATTTCTACCATATCACATTTTCTGATTTATAAATGAAGATTCAAAAATTCAATTAAGTTGCATCACTTTACAAAGATCTTAAGTGATCACATTAATGTTAGAATTTAAACTCTGCTCTTGAGACTAGAAAGTCAGGATATCACAGTGATCAAATTCCCTTAAAAATATTATATTGTGTTCTCTGACCAAGTATTGACAACAATTTTATTTTGAAAGATCAAGAAAACCATCAATGAAAATTGCATTATCAACTCACTGTCAAAAAAAAAAAAGAACTTTTGGAATTAGACTTGCCAACAATCGAATACTAAATAAAAAATGCCCACCAAGAACTCTTACTTGGAAAATGAATGCAACTATTCTGAACACAATTTTGTAATTACATTAAAACAAGCAAGACTGCAAATAATTTTCTTTTTGTAAAATTCCATTTACCTAGGCAAAAGAAGATGCTCATGATCTCAGTATCCTAAAATTAAATTCTAAAAACACTCTTTCAATTTACAATAACGCTTAAAATAATATGTTCTACACATGGTAACTTTGCATTCATTTCCTACCTAATAGGCAAAGCTCTACAAGAAATGTAAATCCAATTGATTACTTGGAATATAAAGTGGCCACTGAGGCCTAACAAATGAGCAGGAAGTCAAGAGTGCACTTGGTATTACTACACTGGTAATCAAACTATGCTTCCATCAGCAGGACTTCCAAAATTCTAAATAGCACCCTTTCATTTATCCACACTTTATTAATTTGGGGCTTCTTTTAAGGGAAAGCAGAACATTTCATTACCAGAGATTTTATGATAATAGACTGTATCTTTTATTTGCCATATTTTTGTATACATGAAGGAGATAGGGAGTTGTTTGAATTATAGTTCCCTCAATTTTCTATACTGCTTTTGGTCTTACTGCATTAAAAAAGCATCAGCATGAATAACTAAATTTTTCAGTTTTCATCCATATGAAAAGATTTAGCCATTATACAGTCATATGTACAGTCATGTTGGATAGTGTCTACACAAGGCTTAATACAAGCTTAAAAGAATTCAATGAATAAAAATGAGTAAATATTCTCAGAGAGAGGGATATGAGCCCAAAGGGGTGTACTCCTAATATACTTTAGTTTTAGAAACATCAGATTTTAACCTATTTTTATATGAAGGTGATAATCTCACTTGAGGTAAGTGAGAAATAGAGGAGAAAACTTTCTAGGGAGTCTGAGCACAAAGTAAATAAGCATGATGACTGAGACCTGGAGGGACTGAAGTGACCAAATAGTAAGGCAAGTGCGAAACTGGGAACAGTAAGTTAGCAAGAAGAATCCAGAACCGTGGGTTGCCCATCTTGACTGTGATGAATTATTCACACACACACACACACACACACACACACACACACACACACACACACACACACACATTCTACTCCCTTTTACAGGAGAGAAAATAGAATTTATTAGGAGTGAAACCAAGGTTTTTTGTCAGTGGGGTGGGGAACCTGCAGCCTTGAGGCTGCATGCAACCCTCAAATCTAAACTTCACAGTTTGGATTCAATCAAAAGACTATACTTGAGGACCTAGAGGGTCACATGTGACATCAGAGCCACAGGTTTCCCAGTCCTAGTCTAGGGCAACACATAATAGGGAACAGATGTCAGCTATTTGGAGATGAATGCTAGGAGAGTTTAATATGTAATTTAATTCCACATTAGTGCCTGTTTTGTTTCAAGAGATGCATTCCTTTGAAATTTTAGTCAGTTTAATTTAATAAAATAAGCATTAATAGGGACTCATGGGTTGAATACTTATATAGTCCATGTCCTCAACAGGACCAGGCTCTGAGGGGCAGACCTATGATAAGGGGATGCATTGCGAAAAGATAATGGGGGCTACAGAGATGAAACATCTTATCTACTGATAGAATTTTTTACTTTTTAGTTTGTTATATTAAATATATATAATTACAAAACAGGTTTATCAAAAGATGTTTTTAAAGTAAAAAAATAATAATGTAATATCATTGCTTAAATAAAAAAGGATTGAATATATAATATTTTGTGATAAAAGATCATTGTAGGTAGCAAAGTAAAATTCTTCATGTGTAAATTATGAAAACCAACATCATTTAGTGAAAAGATGGGTCTATTCGAAGCCAAAGGAAAGGAATTGATTTCATATCATGGCTCTACCACTTCTTATCCGTCTGGCCTGAGACATATCATTTAACCTTGCCATAGCTCAGTATCACAACTGTAAAAATTAAGCAGTTGGACTAGATGACCTCAAAGGTCTTTTCTGCCTCTGTGACACTATGACTATTCCTTTAACTTTTCCCTCTCCTTATTATTGCTATTAATACTTCTCATTGGCCTGTGATTTCCCTGGTGAAGGGAGTATCAAGTGTGGAACTTCCCCTTCTCATGCGACTGTGTGCCTTCTCTACTATTTGTTCAAGAAATTTACTTGGGGCAATGATACTGTTAAATGATTACCCTAGAGTTATAATATCAGCGTGTCTCAGCAGTGGAATTAGAATCTGGTTTTTCCTGACTCTAGGGACCGCTCATTACTATACTCCACCACAGACCTCTGGATTATTTCATTTGGATTAATATTCTTACTAATTTTATGGCCACTTAGGTATTATCTTTTTGAGTGGAGTTAAAATAGAAATGATTCAGGGTCAAATGGCTACCTACTTATTATTTTCTAATAGCTATGGGAAAAATTTATAGGTAAATACAGTATTTGCTTTTTGTAGTTGAATGAAAATATCAGAATGTAAGTACATCTGATTATTCATATTTTTTAAATTTTACAAGGCTTCACATTTATTATTGACTAAATGCTTTCCAACAACCCTATGAGGTAGTTGCATTCATGTTATAGATGAAAAAACCAAAACTCAGAGGGTGACTTGCTAATATATACTAGATATGAAACCAGAATTCAGTTCTCTACGTATTTTTTCTACTCCAGTATTCCTTAAAAGCAAAAGACTTTATATTTTCTGGATATAACTATAAAAGAACTAATACAAAAGGAGAAAAAAAGTCTTTGAAGTATCAGTGGTTAAGTAATGACCAATAATAGTTATAAATGGAGAGTTACCTCTACTATAAAAACATTTAGAAGCTTATCTCTCTTGGTGGGCAAATTTTTATGATGAATATTCCTTCTCATTAAAGCAGGAGTGATAGTTAATCTTTCACTACATTTGTAAGGCACATCTTCTGCCTTGCTTGAGACTAGACTTTTGTTCTAAGAAATTAAAGAATCTAGGTCTTTGCTTGGATACTAATCAGAGTTGATAATGAGAGGGAAGCCTTTATCTGCATTTAGGGGCAACTTTCAATGTTTCACAGGCAGCTAAGTTCATTATGTTGGTGCTGTCAATCTTATCACCACCAATTCATGGTACTCCTGAACTCTCTTTATTATGTTTCCTCATGGACAATTCTTTTCTTCTCTATTTCAAGGGATGTTTAAACATCCCATTCCATCTCCTCACAAATGACTTTCTGGATGATTCCCCTAAGATTTTCCTGGGAATAAAATGGAAATAAGATTTTTTTCCCCATTCTGGTATCAGCAGTGTAAGGAGAAAGAAGCCCAGCAGGGCACAGAGGCTAAGAGAGAACAGGTGGGATAGCATACTGTGACTTGAAGATTACTCCAAGAGGCTTCCACTGTGCAGCTCCTCAGAACAGCTGAGGCAAGGCTAGCTGATTTTATCAGCACTCTGTCTTCCCCCTACCCCCCACCAAGTGATGAATAAATAGCTAGTTAACTAGTATAACAGAATTCTAACTGAAACATCATTTTAGCCTATTTCAGTGTTCACTGTATTGATGAGGAAACTGAGGCATGGAAAGCTAAATTGACTATACAAGCAGTAGAACATGGCCTTGAACCAGGTCCTCAGGCTTTAAGATTCAATGCTTTTTCCATGCTGGGGATGGAATGAACAGGATTGGCACATGCTTTAAAAAAATAGTGGCCCTGACAATGCTTCAGTTTGCAGATATGTTAGTAACTTGCATTTGTATAGACTTCAACGATTTTTAAAGTTTTTTGTTTTCCTCAAAACAAAGTCGCGAGGTAGGTTGTTGGTTAGTCATTTCTCAGTCATATCTGACTCTTTGTGATACTGTTTAAGGTTTTCTTGAAAAGATACTGGAGTGGTTTTGCTATTCAGCTCAATTTTACAGATGAGAAACTGAGGCATACTGGGTTATGACTTGCCCAAGGTCACATGGCTAGTAAACTTCTGAGGTTGGATTTGAACTCAGAAGGAAAAGTCTTCCTGACTCTATCCATTGTGCCACATCTATACTTTGGCTGATGATCTCACTGATGTGAGTACTTCTTCCACTGAAGCTAATTGCAACTAATCCAAGCCTTTCAATCCATGCCCTTTTACAAGTCCACCTTCCACAGCAGATCTTGTTAAACAACTGGGCAAGGATTATGACCAATGAAGCCTATGGACCTGTTCTCAGAATAGTTTTTAAAAATTCATAATATTAACATGGAAACCAATCTTATTTAAACATAGCAATCAAAATTCAAAACAATATACAAATCAAAACAAGTTCATGAACGCCAGGTTAAGAAATTCTTCATTGGAAGATTTCCTCTGATGTTTAAAATAGTATCTGGTTATTAGGGTCACACTTGGGCTCTCCATCTATCATCCCTTACTCTCATTACATGCTGAATTATTTAGTCAAATATGCCCTGGATGCATTATTACACATATTTTACAGATTAAAAAAATTGAGAAAAAGATGTTAAATGATTTGTCAAGGTCACACAACTAACTGAGTCAGAATTTCAAATATGATCTGAGTAACGTCCAGGTGAGGTGAGAAAGCCAAGTGAGATCTGCAGTCAAGGTGAGGTAATTAGGTCTCAAGTGGTCAGCACCATGGGATCATTCCATTCTTGTGAGTTACTGGTGTTTCTGTTTGTGATTTCCTTGAAGAAAATGCTCACAAATCTTTCATGCCAATGCTTTGTCTGAGCTCACTGCTACACTGGTGCTGGCACATGTCCTCCTGGAATAAGAGCTATGATGAAAAGTACATGCTCAGACAGCAGATTCTTTATGAGGAAATTGCCTTTTAGGCACTCCTTTCATTAAGAATATGATTGTTCCAATAGTAGAGGAACATTGACAGATGAGTAAATGTTAGAGATACTCCCTTCAAAATCAAGGACAGTGGTTCACATTTTTTTTGGTCCTCATAGTGCCAAAAGTGATAGAGTGGTGTTGGGGCATGCTGGGCTAGTTTGTTTTTAGTAATTGTGTTATATCTGGTGTTGACAACAATTGATATGGGAAACAATGACAACAACATCAACCAAAAAATCAAGGAAAGCTGCAGGGAAGTGTTGTCACCAAGCTGAACCTCGAGGATAAGGGGTCAAAGAAGAGGAAATTTGGATCTGATCCTTAGCAATAAGGAGAAAGTGCTTTTTGGAATGTCAGTGATGAGAATCCTGAAAAGAAATAACCACTCCATCTTAGAATTTGTCATAGGCAAGAAAGCTACAAAGAGAGAGGGAGAGGGAGAGAGAGAGGAAGAGGGAGAAGGAGAGAGAGAGAGAGAGAGAGAGAGAGAGAGAGAGAGAGAGAGAGAGAGAGAGAGAGAGGGAGGGAGGGAGGGAGGGAAAACAGGGGAGGAAAGAGAACTCTCAACAACTGAATTCTGAAAGTACAAAGAAAACATTCTTTAAAGTAGGAAATGCTGCCACTGTTTTAAAGAGACTGGTGTGGACTTATGAATAACTTAATCAATGGAGTTCATTTATTTAAAAGACATATGCAAGCCAGAAACAAAGACAGGTAATGAAATATCAAAGCAAAAAATTTGGCATGCTCCATAAAAATGGTTCAGACTGTAAAAGACCGTAAAAGAAACTTCAAAGATAACAAAAATGCATTTTAAGACATTTTGGTGAAAAGAGTAGGATTTACAAAGAATAATACTGCTCTATTTTAGGATAAATGAAAGGATGATTTAAAATATAGAGAAATCTTACTGTTTTTTCTCTCACATGAAGAATAATCTTAGAAAAAGACGGAATAAATAAATAGGGGTTTGATATCCAAAATAAATATGTACATAGGAAGAGAGTTCCTAATTCACTTTGATAAATTTAAATCATCCTACCATGAACTATCGTGATGAAAGAACTTGGAGATACGATTGGTGAGTTACTTAGGGTCAGAACTTTTTTTTTAAGTTCAATGAAAATTGAAGATACTTGGTAAGAGCTGAAAATAGCAAATTATGAAATTTTCAGAAAGGGAAGATAATAGTATGTACATTCTTCATTGAGTTTGATTTCAATTTCTGACATAATTCAGGCCACTCAACTAGGTCCAAATAAACCTAACTCCCACTATATGTCTTTATATTGTCGATAATAGCATAAGTGACTTTGAAAAATATTTGTTTAAAATCTAGATAAGCTATATGAATGAGATTCTCCTGCACCACAGTCTAATAATACAGTATCTCATTTAAAAGGAAAATTAAATTAACCTGGAATAACCTATTGTTTTTGCTGTTGTTGTTATATGTGTGCATTTGTTTTTTGTGTTTTTTTTTAATTTTTGGAAGTGACATGGAAGCTTGTGA
This sequence comes from Potorous gilbertii, assembly GCA_028658325.1. Lineage (NCBI taxonomy): Eukaryota > Metazoa > Chordata > Mammalia > Diprotodontia > Potoroidae > Potorous > Potorous gilbertii. The sequence continues at coordinate 31,658 of JAQQSK010005001.1, forward strand.
TCATCTTTTTTCTTTTTAGATATTTTCTAACCCTCTTTTTCATGTATATGCCAAAAATATGACAGGAATTGTAGCTAATCTCATTGGCTTACAGTGTAGAAAACATTTTCTCCCCTTTTGGGAAATGGGGACAAATTGGTTCTCCTTGTGGCATCTTTTAAAAATATTAAAGTAAGTTTCACTCTTTCTTTCCTTTTAAGGCCTCAGAAGGGAAAAATGTTCTTACTGAAATTGGAAAAAACAATATTCTTCATCAAAGACTACTGTCATTTTATAACAGTTACATCATGTATACAGAATATTTTATTGATTGTCTTATTTAAATAGTCAACTTGTTTTTTCTAACTTCATACCAATAGGGAACTTAAAATGTAAAAAACATTTATAAGTTCTATATCACAGCTATATATATATATATATATGCCAATTCCTTTGAAGCAATGCTTAATTTGAATATCACAAATTTTGACTATGAAGTTGCTCCAAGAGATTCGCAAATCTAATTTCTGAGCACTGATAGAGTATAAATTCTAGGAATTTCAACTTTCTATAAGTAGTTCAGTTTATGAAAAATTACTGCATGTCACTGAATGAAATGACTTTTTAAAAATACTTTTATTTCCAATTAAAGTTGTTTCTTTTGTTTAAATGATATCATGAATGCAATTAACCATTCTAATCTACAGAAGCCTGAAAAGACATTGCTATGAATAGAAATATCTTTTTGAGTACAAAAATTTGTAGAAGCCTGAAAAGACATTGTTATGAATAAAAATATCTTTTTGAGTACTAAAATTTTGTGGGAATATGTGTGTGAGTGTATGTGTGACAGAGAGAGAAAATATGAATTTTTTATTAAGTACATGTGCCATCCAACACATTTGACATTTATTTTAACTGCCTACAATATACAAACCGCAATGCAAAAAAAAAAGTTAGGTTCCCATCTTTATGGGGTTTACAGAGTAAAGAGAGGAAATACACCAATATATAAAGTAATATTATACATTATGTCAAGAATTTTATAAACTAAAAGCATATATGAGCTCTTAAGTGGAAGATTATTACCCATCAGATAGGATCTGTTAGGCTTCATAGAGGAAGGAACATCTGAAGAGGATTTAAAATAAAGGTAAGAATTAAGCAATCAAAGACTGTTAAGAAAAGAGTATTAACAAAATTAAAGAGGTATGAGAGACCAGGCCATATTTAAAGGGCAGGGAAATATAACTGAACCAGTTTGGTTGGAGTAGCATGAAAAAAAGGATGAAAAAAGCTTCTTCATCTCCCATACTCTTCATTTCATATCACCCAAAAGCATTCTGCCACTACCTACTCTTCTACTTCTGTTTCACATGATAAAGTCGCCTTTCTCCTCTCCTCCGTTTTCCCAAGTGATTCTTTTCCATTCCATTCCATCTTCTCTAGCTGATTACCCCATTTCATCTTCTCTCTCTCTGTCTCTGTCTCTCTCTTTCTCTCTTCTCTCTCTCTATATCTCTCTCTCTCCCTTTCTCTCTCTTATTTGCAATCTCTCTCTTTATCCATTCATCTCCATTAGCTATCATGCTATCATCCAGTAGAGCTTTTACTTTGTTGTGGTTAAGTGGAAGGCCATTTATAATAAATTTATAATAAATGATTACACTTCCTTTATTCTTGCTCTCTCATCTCTACCATATGTTTTCTGACTTCATGATCCAACTGAAACCGCTCTCTCTAAAATTACTAAGGATCTCTTAATTGCCAAATTGAAAGGCATTTTCTCATTCTTCTTGACCTCTGTGCAGCATTTGACACACCAATCACCCACTTTTTCTTGATCCTCTGTTCTCTCTGGGTTTTTGTGCCACTAACATCTTCTAGTTTTCCTCCTACTTATCTGAATATTCCTTTTCAGTCAATATTGCTGGATCTTTATCCAGTCCCACTTGTTAACTGTGAGTTTTGCTAAGGAGTGTGTTGTGAGACTTCATGCCTTTTACTATTTCACTTGGTGATCTCATCAACTCCAGTGAGTTCAAATGCCATATCTTTTTGCTAATGATTCTAAGATCTATTTAATTCCAGCCTAACTTTTCTTCTGATCTCCAGGATGTCATCTTCAAATGCTTATTATACATCTTAAGCTGAACATCCTGTAAACATCTTAAATTCAATGTCTAAAACTGAACTCACACTTGCTCTCCAATCCTCTCCTTCCACATTTCCCTATTACAGAAGATATCACTATTTTCCTAATCTCTCAGCTTCTCAACCCATATTCAACTCATTGAGTATCATACTCAATATCTTATTCTTTATCACTTTTAATATCTATTCTACTGTTAATGTCTCTCAATTTATTTTCATAGCATCTCTTTCATGCCTTCTCTTTTCCCTTTTAATATTACTACCACCTTGTTGTAGTTCTTATCACCTGAAACTGTTGCAATGACCTATTGGTTGATCTCACTGTCATGAGTCTCTCCACACTTTCCACTCTACTTAGCTATCAAAGTGATCTTAAAGTGCAGCTCTCACCACTCCATCCTCCTACTCATGAAATTCAGATGTCTCCAATTATCCCCAGAATAAAATATAAAATCTTTTATGTGCCATTAGAAGCCCTTAGCCCTTTATAATCTGTCCCCATCTCCCTTTCTAGTTTTCTTACACCTGACAACTCTCACAAAACTCTGCAATATATATACAACAGACCATTTGGACTACCTCCTGACTCTGGACATTTTCTCTAGCTGTCCTCATGCCTGGAATGCTCTTGCTCATTATCCAACTATTCATCTACTCTCAAGTATCTACAGCCTTTGGTTTATCTTTGACTATGAAATTTTCATCATATCTCATATCATCTAAGTTACTAATTCTCATAAAATCCATGTCCACAACGTTGCCTATGTCCTAGCCTACACTTTTAGTGTCATTGCCCTAGTTATGAACACCATTATTTCTTACCTAGAATATTCCAAAACTCTCCTTATAGGTCTTGCTACTTCTGCTTTATTTCTGATCCAATCCAACCTTCATACTATTCCCAGAACAATCATATTCCTATGCATGTATGTGAATATGATTTTTCTGCTACATGTATACTTATATATATATGTATGTGTGTGCACATGTATGCACTCATGTGTGTGTATGTGTGTGTGTGTGTGATCAATTAAATAGCACAGTGGATAGAACACATTTCTTGAAGTAAGGAGAACTCCTCCTTCAGAGTTGAAATCTGGACTTACACACTTACTAACTGTGTGACCCTGGGAAAGGAACTTAAGCTTGTTTGCCTCACTTAATTTTCTAATCTATAAAATGAGATAGACAAAGAAAATGGCAAACCACCCCAGTATCTTTGCCTAGAAGACCCCAAATGGGGTCACAAAAAGTTGGGTATGACTGAATCAACTGCACAAAAATAAAAAAATATGTGTCATTCCCCTGGTAAAAAGCTTCATTGGCTCCCTATTACCAGGCGAGTAAATTCAAAATCCTTTGCCTAGATTTTAAGGCTTTGTACAGTTAGGAACCACCCAGTTTCCATTCAGCTAATAAATAAATAAACCTCTATTAAGCACTTGCCATGTGACATTGTGATAAGCAGTAGTGAAAAAAAATAAAGACAAAAGGCAGTCTCTACTTTCCTGGAGCAAACAGTCAAATGGAAGAGACAACACACAAACTATAAAGTGGACATTATTTCTCCCTGGGGCCCCTGGGCTGAGAGATATCTGTTAGGTTGCTGGGCAGGATTGGGTAACCTTGCCTAGCAGCAGCATTCTGTTGGGCCCCTGTCAAAACTTTATTCCCTCTGGGTTGTGAAATATCTGTCGAGTTGCTAGCAGCCATTTTCTGTTGGGTCCCCTTGCCTGGCAACAACTTGGTCCCACCTGTCAGAACTGTTCCTGTTAGACCCCATTTGCCAGGCAACTACTTTCTCTTGGTCCCCTTTGCCTAGCAGGGATGGGCACCACTGTCAGAACTGTTCTGTGAGAAATGTTTGTTGTAGAAACCATAAGGCTGTACCAAGAAGCTCCAAAATGCTTAAAATGCACACACCCACCTTAGTGCAGGGCTGTCTCCTCTGTTTTTCCATGAGGCAGCTGCCAGCGTGGCTAATAAAGACCCTCACGAAATTGCCAATTGACTATTGCCTGTGAATTTCTTGGTCCATCCATTTCAAACTATATATAGGCTGAAGTGGAAATAGCCAACAGAGGGAAAAAACTGGAATTAAGAGGGTTTGGAAGTAGCTTCCTATAGAAGATGAGATTACATTTGAGATTTGAAGAATTCTCAACCCCAAAACACCAAGGACAATGTGTAAGGTGAGTGGAACAAAACCTGTCTGATCTATGTGAGAGTAGCTAGGCCAGGGCCCAGCCCCAGGGAAGTGAAAAAAAGAGCCCATGGCAGTTGCAGCAGCAGCAGCAGCAGCAATGGTTATTTCTAGAGCTCTAGGCCCACAGATTGTGGGGAGATCAATCTGACACTATACCTCTCCACCACCAATGGAAGCAGAGAACTACCTTGACAAAGACCTCAAAAATCAAGAAATTGACTGGAGAAATGAACAAAATCTGGAAAAAAAATCAGCCAACAGAATCTTAATTTGATGACAAGGAAGATCAAAACATACAACCAGAACAAGACAAGAAAGTCAAAGGTCCTACATTTGAAGTCTCCAATAAAAATGCAAATTGATCTTAGGCCATAGAAGAGCTCAATAAAGATTGTGACAATCAAGTAAGGGAAGTAGAGGAAAAATTGGGAAGAGACATGAAAGTGATGGAAGAAAATCATGAAAAATGACTCAACTTCTTGCTAAAGGGGATCCAAAAATAACACCTTAAAAATAGACTAGCCCAAATGGCAAAAGAAAGCCAAAAAGTAAATGAGATGAAGAGTGCCTTAAAAAGAAAAACTGACAAATTGGAAAAGGAGACACTAAAGTTCACCAAAGAAATTAATTCCTTCAAAATAGATAGTAGCTAACGATTTCATGAGAAATCAAGAAATTATAAAACAAAACCAAAAGAATGAAAAAATAGAAGACAATGTGAAATTTTTCTCAAGGACAAAATATTGCAAGCTACCATAAAGAAACAAATTTGACAGATCTAGGCCAGGGGTAGAGAGGACTCTTAGAAATCAAGTAACTGGCTGAGAAAAATGCCCAGAAAAGGGAAAAAAACTAAGACCATTGATGGGTATTTCCTTGAGAAAATCATTCCTCCATTTGACTCTGACAACGAGGAGGTCTGCTTACCCCCAGGTAAAGACATGGGAGTCGAGGCCTCTGTATCCCAAATATCTGAAAGAGATACCCCATGGGCTCAGGCCATGGAGGAGCTCAAAAAGGATTTTGAAAACCAAGTCAGACAGGTGGAGGAAAA
>JAQQSK010005002.1:0-24910 GCA_028658325.1 Potorous gilbertii
GATGGAAGAGAGGGCAGATTGGTGATATGGGTAATTAGAATGTCCAGTGTATCGGGGAGGGGGGAGGGGACAAATGGGGAGAAAATTTTGGAACCCAAAATCTTGGGAAAATGAATGTAAAAAGTTAAATAAATTTATAAAATAAAAAAAAAAAGGGAAAAGAATAGAACCACTGAATTTTACCTTTCCTGGGAAAATACAGTACTGGGAAAATATAATATATATTATGTTGCACATATAACATAATAAATATAATACTAAAGAAATGATCAGAGAGCATCAATCCATCAAGGAATCAATTAACAAGCATTTATTTAAAAATAGTACCATGCACTATCTAGATGCTGGGGATATCAAAGCAAAGAAACAAAAAATCCTACTCTAAAAGACTTTACATTGTAAAAGACAAGACATGTATGTATGGAATAAATATATACAAAAAGAACATAGCTAGGTAAGGAAAGCACTACAAGTTGAATGGAAATAAAGAAAAGCTTTGTATACAAATGATGTCCATGTTGCATCTTAAAAGAAGAGATAGATTCTGTGGGACAAAAATATGCATTCCAGGCATGAGGGGAAGTCAATGCAAAGGCATGAATGGACACAGGATAGGGAGTGCTATGTGTGGAAAAAGAAAAACAAGGCCATTTGGAATATACATGTGAGGCTATAAGAATAAGTTAGGGCCAGGTAGCCAAGGGCTTTCAAAGACAGCCAAGTTTATATTTTTACAAAGAGTAATGCAGAACCAACTAGAGTTTACTCATTAGCAGAATGATATGCTCTGATCTATGCTTGAGAAAAATCACTTTGGCAGCTATGTGGAGGGGGCCTGGAGTAAGGAGATAATTGAATCTGAGAAACCAAATAGAAAACCAGTTCAACCATCTAGGCAAGATGTGATAAGGACAGAACCGAAGTGGTGGCCATGTGAGTAGAGGGAAGGGAAAAGATCCAAAAGATGTTGCAAAGATAAAAAAATCAATATCTGACAAATGACATTAGGGGAAAGGGAGAATGAGTAGTTGAGGATAGCACTGGGGTTACAAACATGGAAGACTAGAAAGACGACAGTAACTTCAACAGAAATAGGGTACGGTGAATATGAAGAATTCAGGAGCATGGAAAGACACATTAACTAATACAAAGTGAGACAAGCAGAACCAGAAAAAAACACACCGATACTCTCTCTCTCTCTCTCTCTCTCTCATTAATGACTACAACCATGTAAAGAGAAAATAAGAACAAATCAAAATTGAATGCTATGAAAAAGTATAACCAAGCTTTGCCCTAAAGAAGATGGAGATGCAGAGATGGACAACTATGGGTATAGAGTACTAAAGTAATGATAGATCTGTTTGATGTGCCTGATATTTTACTCAACTACTTTTTATCTTTTAAAATTTTTTCTTTATTTACAAAATACAGCTCTCCAGGAAGAGTGGGAGAGAAACATATTAGAAAATAAAGACGATATAAAAGCAGACAATATTATTTAAAATTTATATTAACAAAAAGAAAAAATATAGAAGTGATAAACAAAACTAAGGTCTATTTTTAAAGACTAATAAAATCAACAAACAATTTGTTAATCTGACTTTAAGAAGTGAAAATCAAATTACCACGATGAAAAGGCAAAAGGGTTATTAAGTCATAAGTGAATAAACAGAACGATCAGAAAGTATTATATTGATTTATATGCCAGCAAAACTGAGACGTACATGATTATCCACAAAATTATAAATATCCAAACTAATAAAACAAGAAACAGAGATACCGAATACCTCAATCTCAGAAAAATTAAATTGAGTAAACCATCAAGAAAAAAAATCCTTGGTCAGATAAATTTACAAGAGAATTCGATCAAATGTTTAAAGAGGAACTAATATCTATGTTACAAAACTTATCCTACAAATTGTGGCAGAAGTCACACTACCAAACTCCATTTATGAGACATACAAGATCTTTATAAACTAAACCTGGGAGGAACAAATGAAAGAACTAGAGATAAATTTCAATAATAGATAATGATGCAAACACTTCAAATAAAAGCCTAATAGACTGCAGCAAAAACAATTATTGGAATCCACTCCTACTTTACCGATATAACTAGTACCCATTATACAGTGGATTCCTTCACCTCTCTTTATGTCATACTTCTTCTTTTGTTATAGTCTCCTAGGAAGAAATGTCTTTTCTCCTGGTCAAAATTAACACTTCCACTTCTCCCTTTGATACTGTTCCCTTCCTATTCCTTAACCAGCTTTCCCCAGGGATCATTCCTTCTCTCTCATATTCAATTAATTTTCTACTAGCTCTTTCCTTGCTTTAAGAATTACTACACTTTCCACCCCATCTTTAAAAATCCTTTATTTGAATCTAAACTTCCCCATGGTATTCTACTTTATCTCTCTGACTATATCTTACTGCTGTGTTCCTAGAAAAAAGTTTTCTCATTTTAATCATACTCTAATCTTATACATTCTTTCTAACCATTTAATTCTCAATCCCTTTAGACCATACCACTTCCAAAACTACTCTTTAAAATTACCAATTATTTTTTAAAATTTAATTTATATTTTTCTTACATTTGAAGTTCTAAACCATCTCCCTCATTCACTCTCTCCCTGACCTACACTAGAGAAGACCACCATTTGAGGGATGTGTCTGTGTGCATGAGTATGTGTGTGTAAAACCATACTATGAATTCTTCTATTTATCAGTTCTTCCTCTGAAGGTGGATAACATCTTCCTCCATAGGTCTTTTGTAGTTGATTTGAGTATTAATAACTCAGAATAACTTAATCATTCACAATAATTCTTCAAACAATATTGCTATTACTGAATACAATGTTCTCCTGGTTCTGTTCATTTCACTCTTCATTATTTCATGCACGTCTTCCCATGGTTTTCTAAAATCAACCTGCTCATCATTTCTTATAGCAGAGTATACTATTCCTTCACAATCATATACCAAAACCTATTTAGGTTGTGTTATTAGCTATTTTAGTTTAGTTTAGTCATTCCTCAACTGATGGGTATCCCCTCAATTTCCAGTTCCTTGGCACTACAAAGAAAGCTACTATAAATATTTTAGAACATATAGGTTCTTCTCCTTTTTCTCTGACCACATTGGGAACAGACCTAATAGTAGTCTTTCTGGGACTAAGTATATACACAGTTTTATAATTCTTTGGGCATAATTCCAGATTGCTCTCCAGAATGGTTGGATCAGTTCACAACTCTACCAACAGGCATTAGTGTCCTAATTTTTCCACATCTCCTCCAACATTTGCCATTTTCCCCTTCTATCATTTTAGTCAATCCGGGAAGTGTGAGCTGATATCTCAAAGTTGTTTTCATTTGCATTTTCTAATCAATGACTTAGAGAATTTTTTCATATGACAGTATATAGCTTTGATTTCTTCCTAGAAAAACTGCCTGTTCATATCCATTGACCATTTACCAATTGGAGAATGACTCATATTCTTATAAATTTGACAAAGTCCTCTATGTATTTGAGATGAGACCTTTATTCCAGAAACTGTCTATAAAAATTTTCCCCCAATTTTCTGCTTTTCTTCTAATCTTGGCTACCCTGATTTTATTTGTACAAAATCTTTTTAATTTAACATAATCAAAATTATCAATTTTATATCTCCTAATGCTTTCTATTTCATTTATTCATTAAATCTTCTTCTAACCATAAATCTGATAAGTAATATGTTCCATGTTCTTCTAATTTACTTATGATATTTCCCTTTATATCTAGGTCATATGCCAGATTCTTTTCAGTTTTTCCAACCACTTTTTTTTTTTTTACCAAACTGTGAATTCTTGTCCCACAAGCTTAAATTTTCACATCTGTCAACCACAAAGTTACTACAATCATTTTCTACTGTATATTATAGGTATACCCTATTCCACTGATCCAACTTTTTATTTCTTACTCAGTACCAGGTGGTTTTGATAATTATAGCCTTATAATAGTGATAAGATCAAGTACTACTAAACCTCCTTGCTTTACCTTTTTTCATTAATTCTCAACTGAAGCACAACAAATTCTACTCCACCATGTTATTTTTATTCTATGTGTATCTCTCGTTTTTAAATGTGTTTCTTGTAGAGAACGTATTTCAGGATTCTGGTTTTTGATCCATTCTGCTGTTTCTGTTTTCTGGGTGAGTTCACCCAATTCACATTTAAAATTATAATTACTAGTTGTGCATTTTCCTCCATTCTATTTTTTTCCACTGTTTATCCTTCCCTCCCTCTCTTTCTTTACCTTATCCCTCCTAAAACATCTAATACACTTCTGACCACTGTCTCCCTAATTCACACCCCCTCTAAGAATCTCTCCCTTATCCCCCCTTCTTGCCCTCCACACTTCTAAGAGCCCTTCCCTTATCTTTTCCCTTACCTGAGGGTGGTCTGCCAAAAGGAATGTAAATTTTGATCTTTGAAACCTCAAAAGGGAGCTGAGAGTTTACAGGCTAGATTTCTTTTTTAAGGTCAATGCCTTAAACCCAAATCACTCTGACTCTGCTAGATTGGCCAAAAAATAGGTCCCAGCCATGCCCCACTTAGTCATTGTTTGGATCCCAAGTAGCTCAGAGTGAATGTAAAGAACAATTATTTCTGTTTTGGCCAGTAATCCGGAGGATTTTTCCCTCCCAGATTGATTTTTTCCTTGAACAGGTAAAAGAGGTCATTTTCTGCCTTATTTCTTACCTAGCCTTAATCATTGATTAGGTGTTGCCTCAGTTAAACCGAGATGCAGGAAAGATCTTAGTTCAAAAACGTCAAGGTCTCTCACTGTATCCAGGGTAATCACCAGTCATCTTGATCTTGCCACTGGACCCAGATGACTCCAGAGGAGAAAGTGAGTCTGGTGACTTTGCACAGACCTTCCTCACTTAATTCCAATTCACTTGCATGTCACAGGATCACCTCCCTGATGTCATGATCATCTTCCAGAAAGGACAAACTACAACAACAACAATCCTTCCCCTTCCTATCGTTTATAAGGGAATTTGGGAGAGCCAGGTAATTTCCTATGTTATTTTACCATCTTCCCAGAATTCTCTCTCAATTATCTCTTACTTACTAAATCACTGACCTCTTCTCATTGTTTATCTTCCTTGACATTCTCATAGCTTTTGACATCATTGAACCTCCTATATCACACTTTACTCCAACATATTCTCTTCTTGTTTGAAATTGTACACACTGTGCTTTCTTGGTTCCTTCTACCTGTCTTACTTCTCCTTTTCATTTTCTTTTGCTTACTCATTATCCATATCCTACAACCTAAGTGTGGGCCTTCTTGAAGGTATTCTTCTGGGCTCTTTCTTTCTACATTCTCTCTCAGGGTATCTCATCTACTCCAAAAGATTAAATGATCTTTACAATGCAGCCAACTCTCAAATCTACATATGTCAGTCCTAATTTCTAGTCTTGCCAGCTTTCTGCTAGACATTGTCACCTGCAAGTCCCTTTGGCATCTCAAACTCAATATGTTAAAAAGTAACTGATTACATTCCTTCCTAACCTTTCCCTCCTCCAAACTGTTCTGTTTCTATTGAAGGCAATGTTATTCCAATGTCCTGTGTGAGAAACAAAAGAAGGAATTCTGTTTCCACAGGATTAAAACTACCAGCTTTGAGTGATAACAGAATGTAAGTAAGTCAGAGGTGACTGGTTCTAATCAGAGTTGTGACCTAGCAGAATCAGGTTTCTGATCAGTAAAAGGTCAGAAGGTTAAATAGCTTAACAAGCTATTTGAGTGTAACATATCAAATAAGAGAACATGAAGTGGGCTATTCAGGAGGTTGCGTCTAGTCAATGGAAAGCAAGTGGGGCAATTCAAATTGGAAGCAGCATAAAAAGCCTTGCAGTTGTCTGAGCAAGCATACTCCATTAAAGAGCTATCCATTCATTCAGAATAAATGTAAAATAAAATGAGAACTTTCCTGACTTCAAAGAGTATTTTTCTTTCTAGAGCAAGCATGCTTCTCACACCTAAATACAAATGAATACAAGTAGACCAGGATGAAACTCTCTGAATTTTCCCTAGCTCATTCCTCTCACCACTCACAATCCATCAGTCCCTAAGTATCACCAAGTCTGTGTATCTCTTTTTATAACCAATATCCTATTTCTTAACTTTATCATCACACATAAGGAAAAATATTCTAGTTGGTTGACATGACAGGGTTGTGTTAGTCCTTCATTTTCGAAGAGGACCATGACAACACAGAAATGATGACATGACTTGCACTTGACTATGTTTTGAGTGAGGGAGGGCTGTGCAAGGTCACCACCTTTCTCCTCCTGAGCTATCTGGATCCAGTGACCAAATATTCATCAGGATGACTGGAGATAGCCAAGGATGCAACAGGAGACCTAGGCCTTTTAGGCTAAGGCCTTTTCAGGTACTCACAATGTCAAGAGTAACATGACAGGGTATAAGCCCTGGGAAAACCTCACCCCCCTGAACTCACCTTGAATTTTCCCACAAGGTCAAGTCTCTTTACCTAAGGCATCAATCCATTCCAGTAATTCTCTCTAACTGGCCTTTCACTATGCCCAATGCCCTATCTCCCCATTCTCTGTTACCTCTAACCTGGCCCAGTTCTTCATTGTCTGTTACCTCAAGATTGCCCAGGCTACATCCCACCCTTGACCCTTTCTAGACCCTATTCTCCCTAGGCCACCTGGTCCAGGTTCCTGGAGTTCACCTAGGTACCTGGTTCTTCTCTGTTACCTCTCAGTCACCCCAGACTATTTGGCAACTCCTAAATCCTTCCCACAGTCATCTTTCAATATATAAAATCCATCCTGCCTCCATTAAGATGCTTAGATTCCTTAAGAGTCGGACCAATACTGTGGATTTTTAGAATCACACCCACCTTGACTAGTGTTCTAATAAACCTTTTCTTTAGCTGAAAGAAGGTCTGGGTCAAATTCATTTGAGACAAGACTCGCACATCACTATTTTGGGGTCACAACATCACTAAACCTCAACAGTCATACTTCCAGGATCTCCTCTCTCTTTTTCCATCCTCCAAAAAGCTATAAAATAATCATTGCTATTCCCCTTTCAAAAAGCCTTCAATAGCTTCCTTTTTCCTTGAGGACAAATTGAATATACTCTCCAGTACTGCATTTGAGGACTTCCACAATCTATTTACCTTTATATCTTATTTCACATATCACCCTTTCACTACTCCATGTTCCAGTTCAATTGGGCTACCAACTGTACTCTTCACCATCTACACAAGATTTCTCCCCATGCGTAGAAGTATTTCCTCCTTAACCCTACCTCTCAGAGTCCTTACCTTCCTTACAGGCTCATCTTAGATGTCACCTTCTCCTTGAAACCTTTCCTAATCATGATTTGATATGATACGCTTTATCCAAATTATTTTATTTTATTTACATGTATTATATGTTATACCCCCTCAGTAGAATATCAATTCTTTAAAGACAAGAAATGTTTGTTTTTCTGTTTCTACCCTTTACATGACAGTTGAGCAGCTAGGTCTCAGTGAATAGTCAATGGGCTTGGAATCAGAAAATTCTGAGTTCAAATCCAGCCTCAGGTACTTGCTAGCTGTGTGACCCTGGGTAAGTGATTTAACCCTGTTTGTCTCAGTTCCACATCTGTAAAATGGGCTGGGGGATGAAATGACAAATCACTCCAGTATCTTTGTCAAGAAAACCCCAAAATGGAGTCATGAAAACTCTAAACGCAAATACAACTAAAAGGACTAAACAACAACACAACAATATCCCTTACTGGAGGAATGTGTTATGTCCTCATTTCCCATGAGCTGCATTTCTTTTGGACTTCACCAAGCCTCCATCCTGAGTACTTTCTCCACTCAACCCCACCCTCTTAATATTCCTTTTGGGTATTATTTTCCTATATCAGATTATAAAGTCCTTAAATATAGAGATTTTCTTTTTATTTGTGTCCCCAATGCTTAGAACCATGCCTGGAAGTAGTAGGTGCCTAATAAATGCTGATTGACTATTGAGGTGTTTAATAAGTGTTCGATGACCTGAATTGTTGACTGACTTCAAATTCCCTTATGATTCTCTTCTCCCTCCTCTGGAAGTACTCAAATTTGTCAAATGTTCCTTCTAAAATGTACTCAGAATGGTAATACTGGAGATTAGGACCAATGAACAGAAAATAAAATAGGACTATTACCTCACTTGTTCTGGGTCCTAGATTTCTACTAATGAAGTTTGAAACCCCATTAGCTTAAGGCTATCTTGTCACATTTACAAATCATATTGAGCCTATAATCAATTAAAATGCTCAACATATATTCATGTACCCCACTTTTATGGTTTTACAATTCATTTCTTGAACCTAAATGCAGCACATTATAGTTATCCATGTTAAATTTCATTTTTTTAGATTCAGTCTATCTGGAACAAAAAAGTCAAAAAACAAAAGAGCAATTTTCACTTCTCACCGTGGCTTCCGATGTCGATGGATGTTTCTGTAGCTCAGTTTTGGGGACAGTCTTACTTTTGCATAGCAAGTGCAGCTTTAACTTGTCAAATAATACCTGCATAAAAGTGATATTTAAGATGATAAAGATCATTCAAAATTAAATACACTAAACATTATTACAATAGTAGCTAATTTATACTGATTACAAGAGGCACAAATAATGAAAAATGAAACCAACAAAAAGAGAATGATGGTTGAGAAATTATAAAAATAATTAAATTCTGCATTTTTTAAAAAGTTTTGAAATAAATTAATTTCAATATGAAAATTAATAATACCTACAATTTTCATATCATTAATGTGACAAAAAGATAGTTTAAAACATAACAAAAATCTTCTATCTAATTCTTCAGTAAGAAATGTACTTCCCAAAGAATTCAATTTTGTATAAAGTACTAAGATATAGATTTACCTCTCGAAGTTGATTATTACTAGTAACAAGAAACTGCTCTCCTGCAGCAACATGGGCTTTTTTTTCCAATTCCTTTAAACAAAACTGCAAAATAATGTGACAAATTAATTTCACTAATTTTCTCAATTTTTAAAGATTTCATAAGATGACAAGAATCTAAATAGTGTAAAAATAATCTCCAATCAAAATACATATTTTTTAAATCTTTAATTCTTAAAATTTCTTATTTATTTAGGTTTCTCTTTTAAATAGCAACATGGGCTAGAGAAAAATTATTTTGTTGGTTCATGCCCCCATCATCAATGTAAACCACAAGCTCTGCATGCCTTATTAGACTGTTTAGTGAGTTAAGTTGAGAATTAAAAAAAAAATGTCACCTAATAGCTAACCTTATGAGTAGTTAGTCTCCCAGAACTTACCTACTCTGGGCCTTGAAAAATAAGAAATCAGTATTCAAAGGTTTTCCGCCTTACTAGAATATACCAGAGTTGGAATTCCACTGGCATAGTCATCAAGAACCTAGAGTTCCTCTCAATGACATAATGATGCATTATCTTATACACAGATAAACAGAGTCAAGACAAATTTTAGATGTTATGAAGAACTCTTATTAACATACTAATCAGGTCAAAAGACCTGGGTTTAAGTCCTGGCTCTCCTACTTGCAGTCCATGTGACCTCCGAGAAGCTACTTTCCCTGGTATAAAATGAGAAGGTTGGTCCAGATGATCACTAAAGTCCTTCTGAACTCTGATATTCCATAATTCTACAAATGGCCCTTAACAAAAGAATTTTGACATAAAGTTGGAAACACCAATGAAGTTAGAGAGTGAGCAACATTATCTTCAAGCATTTTTGAATAGTAATGATAATAGCCATTAGTGGTGGTTACCCTTCATTCCAAACACCAAAACAACATGGAGCCAAGGTGTACCGTGTCTGACTGTGGCTGAGCAGACCAATACGAGCTCAAAAAGCCGTACCACAGGTTAGGCACAAATACTTCATATAAACATTTTAAGGGGAGATGTCTCCAAGTTTGCATATCTCATGTTTCTTTTGAGCTACTGCAATTCTGCTTTGTTCATAGTGCACACCACTATCTTTGAGGTAGGCGCACCATGCTGGGTGGTCTTTTGCCAGTGTCTCCCATGTGAAGCAATCAGTTCCAGTTCTTCAGAGAGACCTTAAGACCTTGTACTTCTGACCTCCATATGAGCACTTGCCTTGTGTGAGTTCTCCATAAAATGGTCTTCTAGGCAAACGTGCATTTGACATTTGAACAATGTAGCTAGTCCATCATAGTTGTGCTCCTGCAGTAGAGTTTGAATGTTTGGCAGTCCAGTTCAAGAAAGGTCATCAGTGTCCAGTACTTTACCTTGTCATGCTGATGTTCAGAATCTTCCTAAGACATTTCAAATGGAAACCATTCAGTTTCTTTGAATGTTGCTGGTATACTGTCCATGTTTCATAGGCATACAATAATAAAATCAGCACAATGGATCTGTAGACCTTCAGTTTGGTAGGTAGTCTAATACCTCTTCTCTCCCACACTTTCCTTCAGAGCCTCCTAAACACTAAACTAGCTCTAGCAATGCATGCATCAACCGCAAGTGAACTTATCCACAGTATTCAAAATTTCTCCATTTGCCCTGATGGTTACACATATAGATGGCATGACACTGGCAGGGGCAGAACCTGTGTTTTCTTGGTGTTAATTGTTAGGCCAAAATTAGCACAAGCAGCAGAGAATCAATCCATATTTTGTTGCCTCAGAGGCTGCACTGAGTACTTAATCATCTGTGAGTAAAAAATCATGCACCAACTCTTCCTCTACTTTCATCTTGACTTAGAGCCTTTTCAAGCTAATATACTGTCGGTGTGCTAGCTGACCCTGATGCCATTTTCATCTTCATTGAAGGCATCTGACAACACTGCTGAAAATGTCATGCTAAAAAGCATAGAAGCAAGCACACAGCATTGATTCACTCGTTGGTGACTGGGAAAGCACAAGAGTATGAGCTCATCATCCATTGCTCATTGCAAGTATGCTGTCATGGAACTGATGTACAGTACTGAAGAACTTCTCAGAGAAACTAAATTTCACCATAAATTTCCACAAGCCCTCATCATTGACAGTATTAAAGGCCTTGATCATCCTGACAAATATTATATGCAGGCCTCTGTTCTGTTCCTGGGGTTTTCCTGGAGTTATAAGGCAGCAAAGACCATATCAACCATTCCTCAATCTTTTCTAAAGCCACACATTGGCTCTCATCTAGATAATTATCTTTCAGGTGAAGGATCAGTCTGTTAAGGAGGACTCTGGCAAGAACCTTGACAGCAATGACTAAGACAGAGACCCCCATCTGTGACTGTTACAGGACAATCTATTTCCTTTACCTTTATTAGAAATGTACAGTGGAGGAATTCTTGAATTCCGAGGTGATAACCTCCTTTTGCCATATAGTCTGGAAAATTTCAGTCATTTTTTGTATGAGCAGTGGATCCCTTGTCTTAAGCCTGAGCTTTGCCACATAAAATTAGACTATAAAGGCATTCAAAACCTCTTCTTCAACTGTAAGTGCAGCTAGAGAAAAACTGGTTTCAACCTGAGGTATATGGTCAGTGACTTCAGTATCGATAAATGATGGTCTGTTGTGCATACCATGCAAGTATTCAGCCCATTTCTATACAATTATGTTCTTATCACTAATCAATGTAGCTCCTATTTTCACCTCTCCTGCTATCCCAAGCACTTGGTATAGTACCTAATTGATTAGGGCTTTAAAGACAGGAAGAAATTTGATAAACAAAGGGATGAAAGAGAAAATTAAAGGTTTGGGGTTTTTTAAATTCCATTTCTAAGTGATGGAAACCAGTCTCAAATATATTCCACAGATCTTTCTATTTCATTTTCTTCTTCCTCATTTCACTGCTTCCTGCCTTCTTCCTTCCCTTTCCTTAAGGCATGCAGGATATAACTGAATTTTGTACCACAGTGATCATCATTCTCCTATCAACAACAGTAGTAGGATGAACAAGGCTCTAGTCTAGTCCTTTCTATTAGACTCAAAGGGCTTTGTTCCAAGTGAGTAGAGGGAAACTCTGGCTCTTTCCTTGCTGCATTGGATGGACATTCTAAGTGACCAGAATGGAAAGAGATATTCAAAGTTACCCTGAAGTAAGTAGGGATGAAAGGGGAGAAAACTATCCAACTTCTTTTCTTCTTATTTCAAACCTAAGGAAGCACAACCTGCAACTGGACAAACCCAATTTTAAATGAAAAATGATCCTAATACAGAAAGTAACCTCAAAAATCCTAACTTACCCCAAGAAGTTTTGATGTTCTCTTCATTTCTTCTTTGTTCACTTGAATTTTATGGGTTTCCATCACTGAAATTCATAGAACAAAATAGATACTATTCATGTACATTAAAAAGTAACTCTTGAAGTATCAGTTTAACTCAACGCTTTAAGGCAGGAATTGATCTATAAGGCATATTCCACATAACACTGAATTTGTCAAAATCTTCTCACAATAACATCTATCCAAGTCCTCCATTTGATCAAGTATCTGAGATAGTGGTCACAATCTGAACTAGTGCTTGTGTCTCATTGTTGTTAACAATGAACATTTACCCCTGAACATTTAGTTGCTGATTAGATTGATCCCTCAACTAACGTTATTTAGAGATTGATGATTAACCTAACATAAAGTTTTCTTTGAACCTAGTGGCCTTAAGTAAGATGGGTATTGTTGCATAAACATACATCTTTATAATGATGTATGCACTTGCCAATAAGGAATCCCTGGTTAAAAACCTTTCACCCACCCCTACAAGCACAGTTGCTTCATGAAGTTCAGTTCCAGACTACATTCCTCTATATATAGTGTGTGAACAAGAGTAAAAGCAAATGAAAATCAGAGAGATAGAGAGAGAAAATGAAGCCTTGCAATAATTCTGCAACAAAGACAGCTCCATTGTGCTCCCTCGTGGAAAAGAGGGGCATAAACAGGGAAATAAGGAAAAATTAATTAGACTACTGGAGTGAATCATACATGTTTGAGAAACAGTGTAGAACTTGAAATGAGTTCTGGTTCTGACTCCCGGCATGTGAAACACTGGCCAAATCACTATACTTCTCTGAGTCTCAGTTTCCACACATATAAAATGAAAATAAATAATACTTGTACAACCAACCTTATAAGGTAGTAACAAAGAAGGTATTTTGTAAACTTTAAAGTGCTATAGAAATCAAACTACTCTTATTGCAAATACAGGAAGATGTCCATTTTCCTGGCCATAATATAGCAGGTCAAGTACAGGGGTAGGGAACTTGTAGCCTCAAGGCCATGTGTGGTCTCAAGACCACAGGTTTCCCACCTCTAAATCAAGATCAACATATTGGGGTATTTTTGTTTCCATTTCTGTTAGCTGATTTAAACAAATCAGAGACTGTAAAAGAGAATTGTGGATCACAGAATATCGGAATGTGAAGAGATTTTTGAACACAGAATGTCAAAGTGGGAAGAAAACTTAAAGAATATCTAATCTTAAGGGGGTGGAGCCAAGATGGTGGAGTAGAAGGATGGACCTCCGCTAGCTCTCCCCACATAAAATACCTGTAGAAAATGACTAAACAAATTCTAGAGCAGTAGAAGCCACAAAATGACAGAGTGAAATGAATTTCCTGCCCAAGACAACCTGGAAGGCAGACAGGAAAGGTCTATCATACCAGGTTCAGAGAGAAGCACAGCCCAGCCTGGGCCACATGGCATGGCAAGGACAGGACTGGAGTAGGCTCCAGGGCATGGAATCACAAGTAGCAGCAGCAGTTCCCAGATTTCTCAACCCGCAAATGCCATAGACAGCTTCAAAGGTCACTAAGAAAGCTCTTTCACCTGGGTGAGAGAGGAGCAAAGTCTGGCCCCAGTCCTGGCTCCAAGGCATTGGCAGTCACTGCAGCAGCAGTTTCTACTTTTGGAGCCCTCAGCCTAAAGTCTCTGGGGAAACAGAGCTGCTGATGGTCTCAGTCCTGAATGGCAGTCCTGGGACAAGGAGGAATGGTGGAGCTGTGGAGAGGGAATCCTACTCACAGTTCCAGGGCAGAAAAGAGTGCTTTTGGTTGCTCACAGACCAGCGTATAGGCCAGGAGAGGAGTAAACTCCCCTACCTTTATTGTACCACCTTGGAGGAACTGAGAACTTATAGGTCCCTAGAGATATCTCAGAGAACAGCTGCACAAAAGCTCTGAAGTCTAGGGTGGTATACCCTCCACTTGACAAAGGACTCAAAATTCAAGTAACTAGCTGGGAAAATGCCCAGAAAGGGGAAAAAAATAAGACTATAGAGGGTTACTTTCTTGGTGAAAAGGTATTTTCTCCCATCCTTTCAGATGAGGAAGAGCAAAGCATACCATCAGAGGAAGCCAGTAAAGTAAAGACTTCTGCATCCAAAGTCTCCAAAAAAATATGCAATCATCTCAGGCCATGGAAGACCTCAAAAAGGATTTTGAAAATCAAATAAGACAGGTGGAGGAAAATTTGGGAAGAAAAATGAGAGCAATGCAAGAAAATCATGAAAAGAGAGTCAACAGTTTGCTAAAGGAGACCTCAAAAATACTGAAGAAAATAACACCTTTTAAAATAGACTAACCTAAATGGCAAAAGAGGTCCAAGAAGCTAATGAGGAGAAGAATACTTTAAAAAGTGGAATTGGCCAAAGAGAAAAGGAGGTTTGAAAGTTCACTTAAGAAGTTAAATCTTTAAAAATGAGAATGGAACAAACGGAAGCTAATAACTTTATGAGAAACCAAAATCAAAAGGATGAAAAAATAGAAGACAATGTGAAATATCTCATTGGAAAAACAACTGACCTGGAAAACAGATCCAAGAGAGATAATTTAAAAATTGCTGGTCTACCTGAAAACCATGATCAAAAAAGAGCCTAAACATCATCTTCCAAGAAATTATCAAGGAAAACTGCCCTGACATTCTAGAACCACAGGGCAAAATAGAAATGGAAAGAATTCACTAATCACCTCTTGAAAGAGATCCCAAAAGGAAAACTCCTAGGAATATTGTAGCTGAATTCCAGAATTCCCAAGTCAATGAGAAAATATTACAAGCATTCAGAAAGAAGCAATTCAAGTATTGTACAAATACAATCAGGATAACACAGAATTCTGCAGTTCTACACTAAGGGATCTAAGGGCTTGGAATATGATATTGCAGAGGTCAAAGGAGATAGGATTAAAACCAAGAATCACCTATCCAGCAAAACTGAGTATAATACCTCAGGGGGAAAATGGAATTTCAATGAAATAAAGGATTTTCAAGCATTCTTGTTGAAAACACCAGAACTGAATAGAAAATTTGACTCTCAAATACAAGAATCAAGAGAAACACGAAAAGGTAAACAGGAAAGAGAAGCCTTAAGGAACTCATTAAAGTTGAACTGTTTACATTCCTACATGGAAAGATGGTATTTGTAACTCATGAGACCTTTTTCAGTATTAGGATAGTTAGAGGGAATATATGTATGTAGGCATGTATGGGTATGTAAGTATGTATATTATATATGTAGATATAGATATAGATATATATGTAGGTTTGTATCTGTACATGGGTGTTTATGTGTATGTATATAAATATACATAGAGGGTGCAGGGTGAGCTGAATATGAAGAATACCTAAAAGAATAAAATTTACTATTGAATGGAATGTACTAGGAGAAAGAGAAAGAAAGATGTAGAATGTAGCAAATCATCTCACATAAAAGAGGGAAGAAAGAACTTTTACAATGGAGAGGAAGAGGAGGGAAATGAAAGATAATAAAGGAGCCTTACTCTCATGGAATTTGGCTTAAGGAGTGAATAACACACACTCAATTGGATATGGAAATCTATTTTACCCTGAAGGAAGGCAAGGGGAAAGGGGATAGAAGAGGGAAGATAATAGAAGGGGCAGTAAATTGGGGAAAGGGATAATCAGAAGCAAACATTATTGTGGGAGGACAGGTCAAGGGAGAGAATGGAATAAATGAAGGGCAGGGTGGGACAGAGACAAATGTGGTTAGTCCTTCGCAACATAACTATCATGGAAATATTTTGCATCATCACACATGTATGACCTATATGAAATTTCTTGTTTTCTCAAAGAGGGTGGGAGGAAAGGAGAGAATAAAATTGCTTTAGCATGCAACTAGAAAATAAGATATACAGGCAATGGGGTATAGAAATCTATTTTGCCCTACAGGAAAATAGATGGGAAGGGGATGGAAGAAGTGGGGGTAATAGAAAAGAGGACAGACTGGAGAAATGGGTGGATGGGGTGCATGCTGTCCTGGAGGGGTGGGGAGACACGGGGAGAAAATTTTGAATGCAAATTCTTGTGGTAGTGAATGTTGAGAAATGAAAAATAATGTATTTTTTTAAAAAAAAGAAGGTCTGAGTGTCAGATGAGAACTCTGGGAAGCCATTAAGGAGCCCCCTGGCTTTGAGAACCCAGATGTGGTGCTTCCCTCTCTGGTAATTATGGTCAGACAGCTGTCTGTTGAATTATGGTCAGACAGAGAAAGCCATGTCTGTTGATTACTTTGGAGTTCAAGGTGTTGACTCCCCTGAACTAGGTGAATGATATATGTGCTTGACTAAAGGATTGACACATCTTCTTAATTAAAGTGATTATTAACCCCTCAAAAAAATACCTTGTCTCTATTTAATAGATAGGATAAGGCTACTTTCAATTTCATCAGCAATAAGATGACCTATTACAATCTTGCTTCCAAATGGAAGGGAGAATTAGACCCAGTAGATTCCATTCATTTCAACAAGCCCTTACTATATGTCAGGTACTAGGGCTAGACACTAGGGATGCAATGACAAAAAAGCCCCCAAGGAACTCACATTCTAACAGGAAGAAACAACAGAAAAAGAAGTGCAAAATACAAAGAAATACAAAAAAATATATAAAGCATTTGGGGAAGGTGCAACAACTAATATTTGGGACATTCAGAAAAGAGCTCTTGGAGGTGATCACACTGCAGCTGAGTCGTGAAGGGATCTAGAAATTTCAAGAGGTGGAGGAGAGGTAGGAAAGCATTCCAGGCATAAGAATGGAAGATAGAATACCACGTATAAGGAATAGCAAGTAGTCTGGGTTTGGCTAGAATGCACATTATATGAGAGGGAATGAGATATAATTAAGTATTCCTGGAAAGATAGGCTGAAGCCAGATTATGACAGATTTTAAACATCAAACAGAAGTTTGTATTTTAACCTGCAGGCAACAGGGAGTCACTGAAGCTTCTGAGCAGGTAAACGACCTAGGCAAATCTGTGTTTTAGGAATATCAATTTTGCCGTAATATGGAGGATGAATTTTCTTAGAAAAGAGAGAAGCTCAATATAGAATCATTTAAGCAATAATCACAATATAAGTGAGAACTCTAAAGTTCTAGTTGTAAATCTTTTCTCTTTCAACTTTACCTTCTTACCTGCCAAAATGGGTATCAGAGGAAGTTCCAAAGTATAAAATAATTGCCACAGACCACAAACCTGTATTGTAAGAAAAATTCACAGTCATTACTTGCTTTTTTTCCTATTAATGTACTTTACAGCAAAATACAGTAAGTAATGAGAGAGCTGTTCAGACAGCATTACAGAGAAGTCACAAACTAAAGAGAATTTAACATTTTAATAACTGGGCAAACAGTCTAAACACTACATAAGAAGTTTTAGTTAAAATGGAAATCAAATTTTAGGGGTCTTGAATTCTCCCAAAACAAAATCTCTAACTGTTCATTTCTGTTCTATTTTATTCCAATGTCTCTACTATCAGGGTAAGCAAACAGACATCAGGGGAAGTTGCATGTATGTAGAACCTTTAGGCAAAAAGTCTTTACAAGGAGAGCTGTTTGTTTTTCAATCCACAGAATAAGGTCAGGCTCTTTCTGAAACTCTTCCTTGGGGACTCCAGGATTTCAATTTAGATTATCATAGCCTTAGGTATTTGGGGGCAAGTAGGTAGCACAATAGATAGACCTCCAAGCCTGGGATCAGGAAAATCTGAGTTTAGACTCAGACACTTACTAGCTGTGTGATCCTGGGCAAGTCACCTAACACTATTTGCCTCAGTTTCCTAATCTGTAAAATGAGTTACAGAAGGAAATGGCAAACCACTTCAGTATCTTTGCCAAGAAAACCCCAAATGGGGTTATGAAAAATCGGATACAAATGAACAACCACCAAGTCCAAGGTTTTCTCTGTATTTTCAAAAGACAAAGTAAGAAAATGTTAATTCTCACAGTATCTGATACGAAGAAAGCTAGTAAAAAATTTCCTTACATTTTAGGCACATAATAAAGAATAGATTTTAGGGCACTAATCATTATTGAGATTCTTTTCTTTTCACAGAAACAAAGCCCACTTATATTCTAACTTAATATCTTACCATTCCTGCCCCTACTCGAGTAATAGGATAGGGAAATTACTGTATCTTACATCTTAGCATCCTTCACATTCAAAGATATTGAAGGTGATATGGTTGCTTCTTTTGCAAAAGGGTAGTTGAAAAAACAAGCATCTTCCTCACTTTCAACTAAATTAATTAAAGACAAAAATAATTAAATTGTTACCTTTAATTTAGAACAAAGATCCACTGTAAGTCTGTAAAGGATCCTCAAGTGTGAACAGAGGTTCTAATAAAAAAAAATCACAATATAAAATAAATACATAAACTTAATGGCCATACTTATCCCGATGTAAAAAGCTAAACAAACCTAGAAGATATATTAAAGAAAACATTTCCCTCCACCCCACAAAAAAAAAATGGTACTAGTCTAAGAATTTTCTCTAGCATGTCTGCATCATAATAGCTGTCAATGAAAGCACAGTTGCTGTTGTGTTCATCCTTCATTCTTGAGGAGGATCATGACATCAGGGAAATGATAACATGACTTGCAGCTGACTTTGATTTGAGTGAAGAAGGGTTGTGTAAGGCCACCAGCCTCACTTTTTCCTCCAGAGTCACTTGGGTGCAGTGGCTTGATACTCATCAGGATGACTGGAAATGGCACAGGATACAATGGGAGACCCTGGCCCTTTCAGGTTAAGGTCTTTTCAAGTTTTCACTTTGAATGAATAGACCCCTTTGAGAAATAAGTTAAGGGATGGGCCTTTTAATTAGAAAGAAAAAGGAAGAAAACGAAAGAAAAAAAAATCAAGCTGGAAGGGGAAGACCCTCAGGGTTGCTGATCCAAAGAAAAAGAGTTACCATTGACAGATTTGTTCTGTGAAGTTTGAATTCAGCCAAAGGGTCACATTTGAGGACCTACCACATGTCGTCTCAAGGCTACAGGTTTCCTACCCCTGGATTGGATATTGGGGGTGGGGGTGAGATAAGAAATAGTGACGCATCCAGAATGACTCCTAGGTTGCGAGCCTGAGATAACTGAGAGGATGGTGTTGCTTTCTACAGAAATAGGGAAAATAGATGAGTTGGGTTTAGGGAAAATATGAATTTTCTTTTGGACATGATGAGTTTAAGATGTTTATTGAACATCCAGTCCCAAGTGTCAGATAGGCAGTTGGTGTTGCAAGATTTGAGATCATGCAGAGAGGTAAGGTAAGCAAAAGTAGATTGGCGAATCAAAAACATAGAGATGGTAATTAAATCCATGAAAGCTGATTAGATCACCAAGAAAAGAAGAGGGCCTAGTAGAGAACTCTGTGGTACACCTGTGGGGATATCATCTGGATGAAGATCCAGCAAAGGAGACTGAGAAGCAGTAAATACGTAGGAATAGAGCCAGGGGAGACTGGTATCCCAAAAACTTAGAGAGAAGAGACTACCAAAGAGGAGAGGGTGTAAAGGCTGAAGAAAGGTCAAGGAAAATGAGGATTGAGAAAAAGCTATTGGATTTGGCAACTAAGATCATTGCTAACTTTGGAGACAGCAGTTTTAGTGGAATGAGGTTGGAAGCTGAATTGTAATGGGTTAAGAAGAAAGACAAGAAAGTGAAGGTACCTAAAGCAGATGGTCTTTTCTTTTTTCCTTTCTTCTTAAAATTTTATTTTTTTCTAAATACATGCAAAAATAATTTTTAACCTTCATTTTTTACAATTGTAAGTTCCAGGTTATCTCCCATCCTCCTTCCCTCTGTCCCTCATTGAGAAGGAAAGCAATTTGGTAAAGGTTATACATGTGCTGTCATGCAAAACATTTCCATAGCAATCATGTGACAGAGAACAGACAAGAAAGAAAAAAAGTAAAAGAAAGAGTATGCTTTGATTTGCATTCAGATTCCATCAGTTCTTTCTGAAGAGGTGGAGAAAATTTTTCAACATGAGTCCTTCAGAATTGTCATTGTATTGCTGAAAATAAGTTATTCACAGTTGATCATTGCACAATACTGGGGTTAACTGTTCTGGTTTTGCTCACTTCACATGAGTTCATATCTTTCCATGTTTTTTTCTGAAATCTTCCTGCTCATGATTTCTTATAGCATAATGGTATTCTATCAAAATCATACGCCACAACTTGTTTAGAAATGGCTGAGGAACAGTCGATATGGTGTTTGCTGCCCGACAACTCAATGAGAAATGCCAGGAGCAGAACAGAGGTCTGTACACAACATTTGTGGATCTGACCAAGGCCTTTACAACTGTTAGTCATTAGGGCTTATGGAAAATTATGTCAAAATTTTGTTGCCCAGAGAAGTTCATCAATACTGTACGTCAATTTCATGATGGTATGTTTAACCGGGATCTGGATAATGGACAAAGCTCTCATGTCTTCCTAGTCACCAATGGAGTGACAAGGCTGTGTGCTTTCTCCCATTCTTTTCTTTAGCATGCTTTCAGTCATGTTGACAAATGCTTTCAATGAGGATGAACACAACATCAAGGTCAACTACTGTACTGATGATAAATTCTTTAATTTGAAAAGGTTACAAGCCAAAACCAAAGTGGAGGGAGTGTTGGTGCACTCAGTGCAGCCTCTGAAGTTGAGATGCAACAAAGTTGCAGTTCTCTGCTACCTGTGCTAATTTTGGCCTAATAATTAACACCAAAAAAACCACAGGTGTTCCATCAGCCACCACCACACCATCCATACATGGAACCATCGGTTACAACAAATGGAGAAGTTTTGAATGCTGTGGATAAGTTCACTTATCTTGGTGGTGTACTTTCCAGGGATGTACATATTGACAATGAAGTTGATGCACATATTGCCAGAGCTAGCTCGGTGTTTGGGAGGCTCCAAAGAAAAGTTTGGGAGAGAAGAGGTATTAGACTGACTACCAAACTGAAGGCCTACAGAGCCATTGTGCTGACCTCATTGTTATATGCTTGTGAAACATGGACAGTGTACCAGCGCCATGCCAAGAAACTG
Source organism: Potorous gilbertii (assembly GCA_028658325.1). Taxonomy (NCBI): domain Eukaryota; kingdom Metazoa; phylum Chordata; class Mammalia; order Diprotodontia; family Potoroidae; genus Potorous; species Potorous gilbertii. Next base: position 21,345 of record JAQQSK010005002.1, read on the forward strand.
AATCGCTTCCATTTGAACTGTCTTAGGAAGATTCTGAGGATCACCTGGCATAATAAGGTACCAGACACTTAAGTCCTTGCCCAAGCTGAACTGCCAAGTATTCAAACTATGCTTCAGAGAGTGCAACTCTGATGAGCTGGCCACATTGTTCAAATGCAAAATGTACACTTGCCAAAAAGACTGTTTTATGGATAACTTGCATTGGGCAGGCAATCACATGGTGGCCAGAATAAACGATACAAGGACACTCTCAAGGTCTCTCTCAAGAACTTTGGATTTGACTGCGTAACATGGGAGACACTGGCACAGGACCACTCAGCATGGCATGCCCGCAGAAGAAAAGGTGCTGTACTCTTTGAGCAAAGCAGAATTGAGATAGCACAAAGTAAATGCAGGATGCACAAATTTGGGATATCCACCCGAAATATTCAAATGGACTATCTGTGCCCAACCTGTGGTAGAGCATTCCAAGCTCATATTGGTCTGATCAGCCACAGTTGGATGCACTGAAATTTCACTTCACAATGGTGATGTCATTTTGGTCTTCTTCGAAGATGAAGGACAACCACCACCATATCACAACTTGTTCAACTATTCTCTAATTGATAAGAATCCCCTCAATCTCCAATTCTTTGTTACCATAAAAAGAGCTTCTATAAATTTTTTTGTACATACAGGTCTTTTTCCTTTTTTAAAAAAATCTCTTTAGGATACAGAACTAGTACTACTACTATTGCTGCATCTAAGAATTTTATGGTCCTTTGGCCATAGTTTCAAACTGCTCTCCAAAATGGATGGATCAGTTCACAACTGCACTAAGTACATAGGTGTCCCAATTTTCCCACATCCCCTCCAATAGTTGTCATTTTTCTTTTCTGTCATTTTCTGATAGGTATGAGGTGGTTTTAATTTGCAAAGTTGTTTTAATTTGCATTTCTCTAATCAACAGTGATTTAGAGCAGTTCTTCATATGACTACAGGTAGCTTTAATTTCTTCATCTGAAGGCTGCCTGTTCATATCCTTTGATCATTTATCAATTAGGGAACAATTATATTCTTATGAATTTGAATAAGTTCCCTATATATTTGAGAAATAAGATCTTAATCAGAGAAATTTGCTGTAAAATTTCCCCCCAGTTTTCTGCTTTCTTTCTAATCTTGGCTGCATTTGTGCAAAACCTTTTTAATTTAATATAATCAGTTATCCATTTTCCATCCCATAATCCCAACTTGTCTAATAATAAATTCTTCCCCTATCCATACAACTAACAGGTAAATTATTTCACACTTTCTTAATTTGCTTATGTCACTTGTTATCTATAAATCATGTACTCATTTTGACTTTATCTTGGTATATGGTGTGAAGTGTTGGTCTATACCTAGTTTCTGCCAAATTGACTTCCAGTTTTCCCTGCAACTTTAGTCAAATAATGAGTTCTTGTCCCATAAATTTGGATCTTTATATTGATCAAATGCAAGATTACTATTTTTCCTAGTGTGTGATCCACCACTATATTTCAAAGCCAGTACCAGACTATCTTGATAATTATGACTTCGTAATACAATTTGAAATGTGGTACTGATAGGCCACCTTCCTTCACTTTTTTTTTTCATTAATTCCCTTGATATTCTTGACTTCTTTCATAGGAATTATTATTATTTTTTCTAGCTCTATAAAATAATTTTTGGTAGTTTGGTATGGCACTGAGTAACTATATTAATTTAGGTATAAATGTAATTTTTATTATATTGGCTTGGCCTACCCATGAGCAATGACTACTTTTCCAACTGTTTATATCTGACTTTATGTGAAAAGTGTTTTGTAATTGTGTTCATACAGTTCCTGGGTTTATCTTGGCAGGTAGAGTCCCAAGTATTTTACATTATATTGATGGTCTTTTCAAGGAACACCACAAAGGGCACAGGAAATGTAATCATAAGAAGGGATAAAATAAGGAGTTTGGGGGGTTTTTTGAGGATGGGGAAGATATGGGTATTTTTTTAAGGAGGGAAGGAGCCATTCTCAACTACCCAATCTCACTCCACATATCCAATGTTACCAAATCTTATCCTTTCTACCTTCTTCTCTTGTATGCACCCCCTAACTCTTTACTCATTCAGCTACCACACAAGTTCAGGAATTCATCATTTTTCACTGGACTACTATAATATAGTATAATATGGTATTCCTACCTCAAATCTCTTCCCACTTCAATTCATGCTTCACTCACCTGCCAAAGCGATTTTCCTAAAACACAGATCTGTCCAAGTCATCTTTCTATTTAAATAAACTCCAGTGGCTTCCACAGAAACTAATATAAAGTATTTTACTTGGAATTTAAAGATTTTTACAATGTGGTTCTTTTCCAATCTTGTTAACATTTTCCTTCTAAATACTCTACAATCCAGCTACAATAAGCTACTTATCATGCCTTGCAAAGGACACTCCATCTTTCTCTATGATTTTCACTGGCTGGAATATTCTCCCTCTTCACCTCCACCAATTAAGTTTCCCTGGCTTTTCTCAAGATGTGGTTGAAATCTCTTTTTCTGTAAGAGGTCTCTTTTCTGTGATTGTCTTACATCTTCTGGAGGACAAATGATAAAGCAAACTATACACTTCCTGAGAAAGAGGAGATGGGCTCAGAGCAAAGAATAAAACATATTTTTTGGACATAGTCAACATGGGAATTTGTTTTACTTGACCATGCATATGTGTTAAATGGAGTGGTTTAGTTTTTCCAATAAAAGTGGGAGGGATAATATTTTAATTAAAAATATTAATTTTTTTAAAGAGATGGCCTTATATCTGCTCTGTATGCATGTATCTTATATGTACCTAGTTTTATGCTGTTTCCCCCATTAGAACATGAGTTCTCAAAAGCAAAGACTGTTTTTGCCTGCCTTTTTATCCTTTTGTTTGATGGATTTTTCTATTGTTCTTATAATTTGTTCTCTGACCCACTACTTCCTTATGATTAATTATTTATTTTCTAAGTAATTTTTAATTCTTTCCTGAATATAATTCCTACTGTATTGTGGTCAGGTAAGGATGTGTTTAATATTTCTATTTTTCTGTATTTCTTTGTGAGGTGTTTACGGTAATATATGGTAATTAATAGTACATGGTATTCATGAATGGTAATTAATACATGGTAAATTTCTGTAAAGGTTCTATATGTAGATGAGAAATAAGTATACTCCTGTTATCAACAGAGATCTATAATAGCTACTAACATATCTAAAATTCTATCCAGGTCCTTAATTTCTTTCTTCTTTATTGCCTTGTTAAATATTTCTTTTCTTTAATTTTTTTTATTTTTTTAGTGTTCTACAATCACTTCCTTAAAATTAAGGTTTTATCCCCTGCCCCACATTTCCCCCACTACCACCCCCTCCCCACGACAGCATATAATTTTGTATAGGTTCTACATATACTTTCCTATTGAGTACATTTTCACTATAGTCATGCTATGTAGTCGAACTAAAATAAACGGAAGAAATCACATAATAAATCAAAACATAATACACTAAAACCCACACACATACAAACATGATCTGCTACA
>JAQQSK010005003.1:0-15768 GCA_028658325.1 Potorous gilbertii
GTATTGACCCGTTTTTCATGCTTTTCTTGCATCTCTCTCATTTTTTTCCTCCACCTGTCTAACTTGATTTTCAAAATACTTTTTGAGCTCTTCCATGGCCTGAGCCCATTGGATATCGATTTCAGATCTTTGGGATACAAAGGCCTTGACTCCTATGTCTTTACCTGATGATAAGCATTGTTCTTCCTCCTCAGAGAGGAAGGTTGGAATCATTTTTTCACCAAGAAAGTAACCTTCTATGGTCTTATTTTTTTTCCCTTTTCTGGGCATTTTCCCAGCCAGTTACTTGACTTCTGAGAGTCCTCTCCACCTCTGGCCCAGGTCTGCCCAGTTAGTGCTTGGGGTCTGAGATTCAAATGCTGCTCCCCAGTCTCAGGGCTTTAGGCAGCAGGCCTGGCTGCTATTCAATGGGTGCTTAAGTTCTGGTGCTCAGGTGGGGGCAGGGCCGCCTCCCAGGTTCAGTCCCCTCAGGGGGTTTCTGCAGAGACCTTCTGTAGTGGAGCTGCTGCCGAGCTCCTGCCTGCTCTGGGAGCCTCTGGCCACCTGCTGCCTCTGTCTCTGCTGCTGCTTCCCGAGGAGGCCTGAGTCTCGGAGACAACCTGCTCCCCTCTCAGCCCATCTCTCTCACTGACCTGTGAGTCTGTGGGTGGAGGGACCTTTGCGGCCGCCAGAGATTTTATCCCTGAAGCCTGCTCGGATCTGCTCGCTCCTCTCAGTGCCACAGGGTCAGGGCAGGGCAGGGCTCTGCTCCTCTCCGAAGGGCTCCACTCCCGTCTGGTGCGTGATGGACCTTTGGGATCAGTTTTTCAGGGCTCTCTGGAACGGAAATCTCCTTCACTGTGTTGCTCTGCGGCTTCCACTGTTCCAGAATTTGTCGGGAGTTCTTTTTAGAGGAAATCCATGGGCTGTGGGCTCGGAGCCACCAAATGTGAGTCTTTCTACTCCCCCATCTTGGCTCCGCCCCCTAATAATTTTCTTAATGTCAACTTCATTAATCTCTCTTTTGGTTTTCAGGATATCTAATTTGGTATTTAATTGGAGATTTTCAGTTTCTTCTTTTTCAGCTTTTTCACTTGTATGCCCAGTTCATTGATCTCCTCTTTATTTTATTCATGTACATTTTCAGAGATATAAAACTCCCCCTAATGACTGTTTTCACTGCATCCCATAAGTTTGATAGGTTGTCTCATTGTCATCCTCTTGAATGAAATTATTGATTGTTTCTATGATTTGTTGTTTGACCCACTCATTCTTTACAATTAGATTATTTAATTTTCAATTAATTTTTGGTCTGTCTTTCCATGACTTTTTATTACATATAATTTTTGTTGCATCTGAAAAAGGATGTATTGATTATTTCTGACCTTTTGCACTGGATTATGAGGTTTTTAGTGCCCAAGTAAATAGTTAATTTTTGTTTATGTGCCTAGTACCACTGAGAAAAAGGTATATTTCTTTCTATCCCCATTCAGTTTTCTCCAGAAGGCTATCATATCTACCTTTTCCAGATTTCTGTTCACCTCTTTAACTTCTTTCTTGTTTATTTTGAGGTTAAATTTATCAGGTTCAGAGAGGGGAAGCTTGAGGTCTCCCACTAATATAGTTTTGCTATCTATTTGTTTCTGCAATTCCGTTGACTTCTCCTCTAAGAATTTGTATGCTGTACCACTTGATGCATATATGTTTAGTAAAGATATTGTTTCATTGTTAGGGTACCTGTTAGCAGGATATCGTTTCCTTCCTTATCTCTTTTGATTAGACCTATTTCTGCTTTTGCTTTGTCTGAGATTAGGATTGCCACCCCTGCTTTTTTTACATCAGCTAAAGCAGAATAAATTCTGCTCCAGTATTTTACCTTTACCCTGTATGTATCCCCCTGTTCTAAGTTTGCTTCTTGTAAACAACATATTGTAGGATTGTGGTTTTTAATTCAGTCTGCTATGCACCTCTGTTATGGAAGAATCCATCCCATTCACATTCATAGTTATGATTACAATGTCTGTCTTTCTCTCCATCATATTTCCACCCCTATTTATGCTTTTATTTCTCCCTTCTCCTCCTCAAAAGAGTTTTAGTTTTATCCACTGTCTCCCTCAATCTTCCCTCCCTTCTAGCAGCCCCACTCCCTTTTCTTTCCCTTTTCCCTTACTATTTTTACCCGCTTCTAACCGCCCCTCCCTTTTTTTCCTTTCTCCTCCTACTGTCTATAGTGAAAGTTAGATTTCTATACTTAACTTAGAATGTTATTCCCTCCTTGAACCAGATCTGATAAGAATAAAGCTCAAGCAGTACTAATTTTCCTCCCTTCTTTCTCTCTACTATATGTTTTTGTGCCTCTTCATGTAATGTAATTTGCTCTTTTCTGCCTCCTCCTTTCCTCTCCTCCTTTTGTACCCCTTAATTAGATTTTTTTATCATCCAATCAGTTAATTTATACCCCCTCCTCTATCTGTATATTCCTTTTAAATGCTGTAATAAACATATAATTCTCAAGATTAACAAGTAGCATTCTCCCATATAGGGATGTAAATAGTTTGCCCATATTCAATGACAAGATTTGTTTTTCTTTTTCCCTGTTCACTTTTTTATGCCTCTCTTGAATCTTGTATTTGAAAATCAAATTTTCTATTGAGTGCTGACCTTTTCATCACGAATGTCTGAAAATCCTTTACTTCATTGAATGTCCATCTCCTTGCCTGAAAGATTATTCTCAATTTGGCTTTGTAATTGATCCTTAGTTGTAGCCCAATCCTCTTTGTCTTACAGAATATCATATTCCAATCCCTGTGACTTTTTAATATAGAAGCTGCAAAGTCCTGTATGATCCTGACTGTAGTTTCTTGATATTAGAATTGTTTCTTTTTAGCTACTTGAAGTATTTTCTCCTTGACCTGATAATTCTGAATTTGGCAACAAATATTCCTTGGCATTTTTCATTTTGGGATCTCTTTCAGGAGGTGATTGGTGGATTCTTTCACTGACTATTTTACCTTCTGGATCTAGGACCTCAGGGTAGCCAGAATGCTACAGGACTGGAAAGTTTTGTATGGGTCCCCATCAGCCACAGCAAGAGGGACCCTTCCTGGTGCTCTGCCTATACTCCTTCTGCTGGCTCCACTATTCCAGAACTTTTCCTGGGGCAATATTCTCTGGGTTTTTCAAGGTTAACAAGGGAGAGTAAGACCAATTACAGTTTACTTCACCATCTTGGCTCCAAGAACTTCAAGTAGGTGACTTTCAAACATTTAGTCTGTGGGCTGATAGACCCAGAAGTACCTGCTACATCTCCCATTGGCCTTATCTGTGCTGCTCTCTCACTCAGTCCTGCTGGACTCCCATTCTATGCTGAGAAGTTAGGGAATCCAAACTGCTATTTGTGATTCAGACTTCCTCCTGTCATCTCCCACTCTGCTTTGGCAGCCTGAGCTGGTGCCTCCCAGTGCTCTGCACTCACCCTAGTGTAACAGATCCTTCCTGTCAACCTTTTGGGCTATCCTGGCATGAAAATCCGCCACACTGTCTCCCAGTGGATTCTACCACTCTAAAATTTAATCAGATTCACTTATAAGAGGTATCTGAAGGAATCTGTAGATGAGTTCCTCCATGCTTTCTCTCTGCCACCTTGGCTCTGCCTGGTTACTAAGACTTTTCAAAATATTTTTTCTCTTTTTGACACTTATTATTCCACACCCCCAAATCAGACCTCTTGTGTAATAGTAAGAAAAACCACTAGGCTAGGAGCCTAAAGAATTGGGTTCTTATTTTGACTTTGCCACTAACTTACTGTGAGATCTTGGTCAATTCATATAACTTCTCTGGTTCTTAGATTCTTTATGTATAAAAGAAAATGAATTAAGAAAAATAATTTTAAATGTTCTAAGATAGACAACTAGACATTTACAACAAGCACCTTGATTTGGTTTCTGAACTTGGCTCTCTGTTTTGTACTTATGCTTTTTTGTCAATACTGCTTTTAAAGCCAGATGCCAAGAATTGAGCACAGTGCTTGAGATGTAACTTGACCACAGTGGTATGCTGTGAGATTTTTGCCTCCTTTGTTTAAAGATAATACTTCCATTAATATAGTTTAGGATTATAATTTTTGAGTAGCCATGACTATGTGGCTGTGATTTTATAATTCATTTTATGAGTCTTTTAAATCTCTTTAAAATGTTTTTTAGAGCCCCTGGCTATGAATTAAAAGTATCATTTTTTTCACCTGGATTTTTAAAATCTGCATTCCTGAAGGCTAGAGTATAAATCTGAATATGCCAAATAGTTCTGGAAATTACTGATTTTGTAAATTATAATATGATGGTCACTTCCTGTCAAGGTCATTTTCATTTTACAATCTGCTTCTTCCTTGTTGGTTTGAAGTTGCCCTCAATGCTTCCTATATCTTTTGAGTAAACATAGGACCTTATATTTTGAGATGGAAGTGATGGAGTCCACCAACCTAATTTTAAATATTAAGAGCCTTAATGTCAGGAAAGTTAAATTAGACTTCCCTGGATTATAAAGAAAACAAGAGATAGAAGCCAGCATTCAAATCCAGGACCTATGATTCCAATCCATTGCACCTTTCATGGACCATACCACCTCTCTAGGAAACTTTTAGTAAGCCACTTCAAAAATTTGTCAGATGTGACACATATGAACATTTATTTTTGTCAGACTAGAGACTAAATATCCCAAAATATTTTTGCTCTGAACATTTCAGTAAATTACTCTAGTCCTTTCTTGACTGAATTATGCCCAAATGTTTGAGTAAAAGGCTTTTGTGTCCAAGAAAGCAATTATAATATGTTTTCTTACAGCTTATTTATTGCTAGACCTTCACATTACTGATGCTCTTCTGAGCTCATGACAAATTTTTTTAAAGTTTGATGTCTAGTAAGAGAGTGTCCAATAAAGTCCCTTCTAATTAAGTGATTTCAAAATTTACACATTCATAAAATGTAGCTCAGACTAACAGGAAATATGTGCTTCTGAAACACAATATTGTTTAAATGCCAGTCACTAATGTTATATTCTGGGCCTCAAAGATCATTGCAGATGGTACCTGTAGCCATGAAATTATCAAATGCTTGCTCCTTGGAAGGAAAGCTATGGCAAAGCTAAAAAACAGAGACATCATCTTGCTGACAGTCTCATGAAGCAATGAACATATATAGAATATAAAGATAGTGGAAGATGGAGGTTCTGGCATGCTATGATTCATGGAATTACAAAGAGTTGGACATGACCGAACGACTATATTATGTTCATATAACAAAATCTTTAAATGACCGAAACATTCCAACAGCAACACAGCTATACAGAATAGATAAAAAGGAAGGAGTTACTCTTGAGGAGGAAACACCATAAAAAACAAATGTTAGAGCTACAGTGAGGACTGGTCCCTTATACCAAAAAAGAAAGAAATCATTCCTTAAGGGGTTTTAACATTCTGCAAAGAAATTATTAAATAAGTGTGTGGTACAATTGTTGTAGATGAGCTTTTCATGACCTAAGTCAAATAACACATAGTCTGAGTTTACTCCTGTCCCTCCCCCTCATCATCCCCCATTGATTTTCTGATAGAATGATAACTGTTATTGGCTTGATTGATAGAGTTTCAGACATCCAAACTACCATTCTCAAAGCTAGTCTGGAAAATATTAATTTGAGTTTGGAAAAGTCTTTTAACTGCTGTCATGAGCGTTTTTGAAGTGGAAAGAAGGATCAATTGAAGAGTTTCAATTTTCACAGTTTCATATCTGGCCCATGAAAAATAGAAAGCATTATTTTTAAAGTATTATTTTCTTCATAGCTTCAATGAGCATTTCTGCTCTTTTTTTTTGCCCAAGGCTACCTTTTGTTATAATACATTTTTCCTGCTGTTAGATGTTAAAGCAAGCTAATTGAAATGAATATCTCCAGACAAAGGATACATTTTTCCATTGGAAAAGAATACTCATGCTTTGAGTTAATTGTGTATTCTAAATAGGTTAACTATTTATAGTTAATAGGTATCCTTATCTACCTATTTTTTTTCATTATGATCATCTAATACCTTTTAACTCTGATGTTGCAGTAATTACTGGGGTATTGCATAATTCTTGCAAAAATTTCTATGTAAGTGAAAGCTATGGTCTCATTGGTACACTAAGACTGAACACTTTGAGAGGGCAACCTTTGTTGAAGCAACCATTCATGTGGCAGGATTAAAACAACAGTGACAAGTCCCTCCCCAATAATATTTTTTGACCCAGTCTGAAATTTCATTGAGTAATGTAGTTGTTAGGGTCTTCAAATACATACTTTTCCCCACCCCTAACACTATTCCTCTCTTCATCTCACATCAAAGGATTATCCAGCAGCCAATATTGTTCTCCTTCCCATTGTTATGTCAAGTAAAAACAACACGCAACTTGGCATACACTCATTAGAAGTGTGCAGATTTCTTTTCACCTTATCCACTGTTGCTAGCTAATAGAAGAATGTAAAATAGGGTATGGGACAAGTGCTTTGATCTGTGGATTCTTAAAGGTCCCAAAAATGAGAAGTAGGTCTTAGAAAGGATAACACGAAGATGGCAAAAATCAGCTCAAAATGCCTCTGAAGAAGTAGATGTTTGATGTAGAAGACTTTGGTCAGAAAATAATCTCTAAGTCAATGTTGGAAGAAAAAAAAGTGTAAAATGTAGGTTATTTATATTAAATCTGATTATTGGTAAAGATAAACTGCTGAGAACACCTCAATTACAAGGAAATTAGATTAAGTGAAACATAAAATCAGATTAACTTCATAGAATCATCCATCAAAATTTCCCTCCATTAAATACTATACCATTATGTAAGCAAAAACCACAACAAAGCCAGGTGTGAAGATATGCTAGGTAATAAGTATCCTCTAATTACAAGAAAGGCAGGGGGTTTTAAGCTGGGTGTAAAGGCTTATAAAGATATTCTCTCAAAAGAGCACAGTACAAAGTGGTTTAACAAACCCATCACCTTCATTCATGAAGGAATAAATTCGAAGAGTCATTAACCAAGGACGAGGCATCATTTGAGTTTGGATTAATTTTTGAAATTTCTTGTCTTGTCCAAAACCAAAAGAGAGCCAAATGCCCCTTGGTCCGTTTGCTTCATCATACCAAAAAAGGGGCGGAAATGAAAGGCAAGGGATGAAACTGAGGTGATTGATGACTGTCCATTGTATACAATGTGCAGATTAACTTGCTTTATACCTTGGTCTAAATTAGTATTAATAATGAATCTCATGAAGTGATTGCATTATTTGGATTTTTATTACATTTCCATGATGCCGAAATCATGTGTTTGAATTATGAATATTCAAAAAAATGTAACCACTTCTAGAGATTCATTATTTGAATTAATGATACCTTTTGGTGCACAATTTTTAACTTTTTTGATATAGACAGGCATATGCACATGTGTGAGCATATTCATTGTGGTCTGGAAAATTTAACCAATTTAACTCTAACTTAAAGTCTTACAGCACAAAGTAGGTAAGTAATATACCCATGGTCACAGGGTTAGTACACATCAGAAACAGGACTTGAACCCAGGCTTTCCTAACACCAAGACTAGGTCATATCTGCTAATACCACCTCTATAATATTAATATAACTGATTTGATAGCCAATGTATTTAGGGAACTTAGACAGATATATATGCTGGAACCATTGCCAAATAGATAATGGTCAAAAGACATGACCAAATAGTTCCCAAAAGAATTTCAAACAAGTAAAAGTCTGATGATTGTTTTATCCTAAATAAAAACACATCCAGAAAATTGACAATGGTGGCAAAAGAGGGGAATGGTCAGTATTGAAAGGACTGTGGAAAAGACTGGCATACTTATAGAGAGTGACGGTGGAAATATTAATTGACATAACCATTGTGGAAAGTAATTTGGAATTATGTTAGAAAAAGTGATTTAAATGGCTATGTCTTTTAATACCCTAAGATCCCACTGGTACACCATGACCAAGAATGTCAGAACAGAAAGAAAGTACTCTGAAATACAGTGGCAGTGGCCTCCTGGATCATCCATCTCCTCCCACTAGGCATTTTCATTGACTGCTCCCCATGTCTGGAAGGCTCTCCCTCCTCATTTTGACCTCCTGACTTACTTCCATGGCTTCCTTCAAGTCCCTACTTAAATCTCACTTTTTAAAGAAATGTTTCCTTATATCCCTTAATTCTAGTGCCTTTCCTCTATTGATTTATTTCCAGTTTATGCCACATATAGTTTATTTGTACATAGCTGTTTTCATTACATCTCCTCATTAGGCTGTGAGCTCCTTGAGAGCAGGGACCTTTTTTTTAAATTCATTTTGGATCCCCAGTGTTTAGTATAGTGCTTGGTATATAGTAGGAATTTAATAAATATTTAATGACTAAATGATTCCTCATTCTAAGACCAATACTCTATGTACTATACCACCTGTAGGCCTAGTTATACAAATCTATTGTCCACATAACAGCCTAGGAAAGCATGGATATGCTCACAACCAGACTGTCTCCAAAAATTAAGAAAAACTGCCATCCACCATACCAACAAAACTATGGCTTCCTCAAATAGAAAAGTAAACATTATCACACAAAAGTGTAAAACTTTATATGGTCTTCATATACAATTCATAACATGGGCATAAAGTGTTAGTAACTGCCACTATTTCTAAGAGGTCCCAATATGAGATATTGGGATTCTTTGTCTTAGAGCTGGTTTATAGAGTAATTATGGGTAGACACTATACTATGTTTCAAATCAAAATGCAAAACCTCAGTGAAGCCTTTATCTCCAAGGACACATTCCAAATAAAGCTAAAATGATATCAAGGCTGGAGAGCTGTTATCAAAAGTCATGTAATTTTGTAGAAGAGAGGGAGTGACCTCTAAAAAGCATTTATATTGTTGCAACATGACAAGTGTCACCAGGAATGATCTATGGGGCAAAGGGAAATTAGGGCCCTTATGTTAGCCCCTATATTTTGTATTCCTAATTGTCATTTTTGGCATTAAGTGATGCCAAATTAAATCCATATTTGATTATTTGAGTTTGCCCTAAGTATCCTGTGAGTTGAGAAGGATTGGCTGCTCAGATAATTGTGGCATATTTGGACCATGAAGGCTTTCTATATGCTATCTCTAAAAAATAAGTGTTCTGAGGGTCATCTGTGAGGGGAAAGGGAAGGAGCCAGACTTGAAACTGCACAACCTGAAAAAGAAAACCAAAGATGGAAGTTTCCCAAGAGTGGCCAAAGTTAATGACAGATTGAAAGTATAGATCACAGTTGTGTGGCTGGATAATGACAAAATCATACACTTTTGTCCAATAGCCTTTATTCACCAATTTCTTTCCCAAAGTTACTTTATGAATGCTTGGGTATCCAGATGGATTGGTTATTGACCTAGTGGAAAGAGGCAATGAGCTAAGGCCTGGATGTGGGACCTTAGGCTAATTTCTAAAGTCTAAACTTAAGCCTTTTTCACTGAAGATATTTATATCTACTCGACAGAGCTGTAGCATTCAAAGCACTTTGTGAGCCTTCAAGTGCTACGGAAATGGGTTGCTATTTTAAAATTATTCTAATAATAGATTAATTATTAATTAATTAATTCTAAACTGTGAATAAAAGGAAGAGAATTGTGATTAAGAGTAATTTCTACATATAGGAGAAAGTAAGATTATGGTTTCAGATTTAAGCAGGGATAGAGAAAGGAGAAACCTTCCTCCCTTTGACTTGTCTTGTGAATTCATATGTGCTGATGGAGGAAATTCTCATTTGTTTGTCTCTTTTCTTCAGTAGGAAATTTGTGACTGCGTGTCTCTCTGTAATACATCAAGCCATTAAGCATAAATGGTTGGTTGTTGGGTCTATTGATGACTTAGAATTCACAGGACCAAGGGGGGGGGGGGTTTGCTGCCTTTGTCTGATCGGGGAACTGCATGGATTGACATTGTTCCAGGATTGAAAGCTTCGTGATGTACATGAAAAGCCAGGGTTCAGCATTACAAAGACGTTTTTTTCTGGTCATTGGTTCTGCACTCCCAATCTGTTATGTTACTCACTTAGGATAATGAAAGATAATGGATGCGTACATTATCGTCAGTGGAACCAATTACCTGTTGTCTTATTATTAGTAGTATTATATTATCATTAGTACTATTATTTAAAATGCCTCATGTATTTTATACATTGCTCTTAATTTTGTCAGGGAAATTTCTTTTCCTTAAGCAGAGACTTTCTGTGACACATGAGATGCCTTTTGTGGGTATTTTGCTCTTATCTTCTCTAAGTTACTGTAGTTGTATGAAAAAGATGTGAAGCAAATTTATTTCTTTAGTAATTTTAAAGAACAATTGATAGACTTTCAGAAATCTTCTATTTTAGTCAGGAATAGAATTTCATGTGTTTCTTTAACATTAAAGACCATAGCACCCAAGAATTTGGACAAGTTAAAAGTGAAATGTATAAAACTAAGGTGCCCTTTATAGGTGAAGATAATATTAGTGACCTCTAACACTACATATGCTGTTGCTTGGTGCCCTAATAAGTAGTATGCTGGTCAGGCAAATGATGATTCAATAAAAACCCTATAGCAAGGAGTTGGGATGGAAAATTATAGTGATATAATTTTTTTTAAAGAATGAAATCAGAATGACCTGGCCTCAAATCCCACACCACAGACTAATGAAGACTCTGTACAAGTCATCATACCTAGAAAAGTAGTATCGTTTTTTAAAACTATTGAAAGATGAACTATTTTTTTCATTACTATATGTATGTTGTTTTGAGCTTCTAGTGAAACTCCAGGATCTTACCATTTTTTCCCCCTACATTGCTGTTGACAATTGATTCTGAATGGAGGTAGTATGATATGACAGAAAAAACTCGGCATATGGAGACAGAAAAACTGGCTTCAAAGCATGGTTCTGCTCCAGTGCTTGTCACATAGTAAACCACTGATAAATGTTTGTTGTTGATCAATTGCAACCATGGTCAAGTCACTTGATTTCTCTGGGCCTCATCTTCCCTATTTGTGAAGTAAGGTGAGTGCACTCAGATATCTCTAAGGTACATTTTAGCTTTATATACTTTGAGTCTTCCCTTTAATTTATTACAGAAGGAACTTTTAGGAGGAAGCAATTCTATGTAAAATTCAGAAAAGGCAAATTTCTTTATTGAGGAACATATTTCAGAAAGATCTTGAGACTTTTGGGATATTGATCTTTAAAAATTATGTAGAGCACATCCTCACCCCAGCAGGGTTGAGCAGGAAGCCCTGGGTGCTCTGAGATAGCAGCCACACTGTGGAATCTCGGGCAGATCAGCCCAGGTTAGGAGTCCAGCAGAACCAAATGAGTGAAAGCAGCAGAGCCCTCAGTATCAGCAGCCATTGCTCCTGATACCATCAGCCCACAGAATAAATGTCTGTAAGTCACCTACTTGAACTTCCTGGAGCCAAAAGGGCAGAGTAACTGGTAAATACTCTCCCGCTCCCCTTGTTGATCTTGAAAGACCTACAAAATATTTCCCCAGAAAAAATCTTGAAACAACGGGATCAGCTGAAAGGTAAACAGTCTCTTACCATGGGAGGCTAGGAAAACCGCTAAGTAAGGACCTTCTTGCTGTCACTGTCGCTGAAGTGGACCAGTGCAGAACCAGAGCTGTCCCAGATGGCTCCACCTCAGCAAACCAGGAGGAGATCCCATGCCCCAGGGGGATGGAGCAACTTCCAATACCAGGACCCAGGCGTGCCTCAGAACCCCAGGGAAATCTGGAAGACACTAGGGCAGCTGAGATTACCAGCCACTGAGTTTGCCTATGCTCTAGCTCAGTGGAGGAGACCTACTATAGTCAGACCACAACTCCCCCACACTTAAGCTAGCTCCAAGGTAATTCAGGGAAACCCAGAAAGACTTCACCTGACTTCTGTTTTCAAACACCAGTCAGGGTCCCTTATGTACAAAAATATTTATAGCTATTCTCTTTGTGGTGGCCAAAAACTGGAAATCAAGGGGATGCCCATCAATTGGGGGATGGCTGAATAAATTTTGGTATATGAATGCAATGGAATACTATTGTGCTGTAAGAAATGATGAAGAGGAAGACTTCAGAGAGGCCTGGAAAGACTTATATGAACTGATGCTGAGTGAAAGGAGCAGAACAAGGAGAACTTTGTACACAGCAACAACCACAGTGTGCGATGAATTTTTCTGTTAGACTTAGTACTTTATAGCAATGCAAAGACTTAAAAAATTCCCAATGGACTCTTGAGGCAAAATGCCTTCCACATCCAGAAAAAGAACTATGGAATTTGATCTCAGAATAAAACAGACCATTTTCTTTTGTATTGTGTTTTGTTTTGTTTTGTGATTTCTCCCATTCATTTTAATTCTTCTATGCAATATGACTATGGTGAAAATGTATTTAGTAGAAATGTATGTGTAGAACCTATATAAAATTGTATGTTGTCTCAGAGAGGGAGTAGGGAGGAAGGGAGAGGGAGGGGAAAAATCTAAGATATATAGAGGTGATTACAGAACACTGAAAACAAAATAATTTAATTAAAAAATTAAATTTAAAAAAATTACCTACAAATAATTTAAGTATTTCCTCTGTACCTAAAATCGATCAAAATACTTGTCTATGTGGTATCTCTTAAGTTTAGTGTATGAAATATTGCAAATTCTTGAGACAGCTTGCAAACAACAGTTTTCATTGTCCTTGTATGTTTTACACGTTTAGGAGGAAGAGAGGCTATCAGATCTGTGGTTCTTTGGCACAAGAACTATGTATGAGACAACTATCTCCACAAATAGCTGTTACACAAATCGGTAGACCAAATTTTGGGAAATGGCTGAACAAATTATAGCATTCAAACATAAGGTTATGTTAGGGGTAGGAAATCAGAACTTTGATTTCATTTGGTATGGGCAACCAGCCATGAGAAGAAACTCCCTCTAGAATTCAAGTTGGTACATTCTTTGCAATTTATCATGTTAGATATTTACCTTGAGCTCTGAAAAGTTAAGTGACTTGGCACAAGTCATATAGTAAATATATATCAGAAGCAAGGTTTGACTCCTGGTCTTCAGGTTTTGAGGTCAGCCCCCTGTTCATCACACAGCATCACTTCTCCAATGAGATATTTTTGTTCCATAATAAATACACATGAAGAACTCAAAGAAATTAGTATAAACTGATGCTAGCAAAGCAAGAAAGATCAAAAAATATCCCAAAGTAATTTACAAGGTGGACACAATGATACAAAGGAAAGCAACATTGAAAGATTAAAATAAAAACTATGATGAATATAGTGAATAATTGTCACTTAGAAATTGTAACAATTGTTATAGTGAAGCAATGTGTATATAAGGTGAAAGGAAAGGTAACTTGCCCTACTGGATGAGGCATAAATTTTTAGGCATGACCAATATGTGGATTTACTTTAGCTAGAATTCTTTCTATTAAAAAAAGATTTCCTAAAGTCAGGAAGTAGTAATGAAAGGAGTCATTGGAAAATGACAGTGTCACATGAAAAAAGCATGAATGAATGGAACATTTTACCTACTTTTGTGGAAAGCACAATGCTATGTGCTGAGGATACAAATAGAAAGGGAATGTAGTGAACTGGACACTGGTCTTGTTATCAAAAAGACATGTTCAGGCCCTGCCTCACACACTATATGCATGTAACACCAATGTAATACCCACAGCAGCTGCTATGGGTATTTCCAGGGCAAATTCACAAAATATAAACTCTCTTCTTCAAAGAAAATACCACAATATTTATTCAGATACCAGAAACCCAGATCCACCATGGTAACAACAACATTCATACAAATTACCAATAAAGGGAGCACAGCCATTCCCAAATCTTCCCTATGTCAGGTCTCTGCACAAACAAGCTCCCTTAGACAAAATCACTCTCTCTCACTCTTGCTAGCTGCTCTGCTTGCTTTCTTCCAGTTCTGCCTCACTCTCTCTCTCTCTCTCTCAGCTCCACTCTTCCTGTTCCACCCTTTCAGCAAACTCCTCCTACCAACCACTCCATGTGACTCAAGCTATGGCCTGGGCTAAATCTCAAAGCAGGTCACACAGGCCTATTAAGGGGCAGGGGAGATCTTCAAATTCCCCTACCATTACAATGTATGACCCTGAAAAATCACTTAACTGTGCCTCAATTTCCTCATCTATAAATGAGGGCTTAGACTAAATCTCACATAAAAGTTTCTTCCATCTCCAAATCTAGAAGATGCATCTCCAACAATATAGGAGCTGCTAGTTGGTTATTTCTCTGTGACCTATAGTCTCAGAGAATCTCCTGGGACACTGAGAGATTAGGCACTCTTCTCAGGATCAGGCAGGAAATAAACTTTAGCAGCAAGACTTAAACCTGGGTGTTTCTTACTGTAAGATCAAAACAAGATCCATAATGGCCCAATGTTTATGCCTAATAGTTGCTTAATGCATTTTTCTTGACTTGAATTGCCTTTAAATGGTACCTGGCCAAGTACAAAGCTGCTTTAATTCTCCGTAGAACATTTCTAGTAGAACAGGATGAGGAAAATTTTCCAAAGAGCAAGATGTAACCACAATGCCAACCTCACTAGACAGTTCTATAGGGAAGAGTGAACTTCTTACTACCAGAATAGCACACTGAAAATTTCACATCTGAATCATAGGGACCTAGTAAACACTTTAGAAGATTTAAGTAGAATAGGCTTCCCCTTCATTTTTATCTTTTCAGATTCCCACAGGGAGCCTATCTTTGGGATATCTCTCTCTGTGTTACTTTAAGCCTCAATAATGCATGTCTTCCACAACAGGTCTCAGGAAGTGTACAAGATGTAATCCTCTGCTACTTCAGGACCAAAGGCATCTGTCCAGAGTGACTGGAAGAGACCTTGACTGATTAAATTTATGAATCCACAAAAGGGCAGGAAGATTAGAGAATAAAAGCAGCCTTTTTCCAATTTTTTGTGAATTGACTGTGTAAGTGACAGAATGATAGGCCTCTGCAATGAAGTCGTCAAATTTGATAAGATTGGAAAAAAACAATCTTTTTTTTGAGATTAGGATCATAGGATTTAAATCTGGCTCTTAGGGATCATCTAGTTCAAGCCCTTCAATATACAATTTAGGAAAATGAGACCCAGGGTCACATAGCAAAGTAGCAAATTTAAGTCCTCTAGCCCTACATAGGATTCTCTTTCCATTGCTCTAGCTGCCTTTTTTCTGAATACTAATTTCATCAGTTCTGTGATCTCCTTGATGTGGGCACACTCCATTTTTATAGTGAATTCAGTTTTACACAACGCTTTACAAATATTATCTCATTTCATCCTCATAACAATCTGGAAGATCAGTGCCACTGTTCTCTCTATTTTAGTTGAGAAAACTAAGACTAACTGAGGCTGTGACTTTCCTAACTAGTAAATGACTGAACTCAAGTTCCTCTGACACCAGGGCCAGCTCTTTGTCTACTATTCCAACGACTTGTCTGTCCCTATCTGCAACGTGACCCTGTGGATCCCTTCCAGCTATTCTGACAGGGTCCCCAGTCCTAGAGCTAGGTTGCTCTCCTACTCACCAATCCCAGTCATGATGAGCCTTCGGGGCGCCACCGGCCTCCCAGTCCTCTGGGAGGAATAACCAGACAGAACGCCGGAGGTAGCAGAAGCGGTCTTTAATGTTACGCGATCACATCCCAAGAGAGCGTCCCTCCCCGTGAACCCAACATATATAGA